>BJCM01210961.1:0-10282 GCA_018326385.1 Flaveria bidentis
CCTAGTTTTATAAAAACATACATTCATGCATTTCCAGCCCCAAAATCAGTTAAAACATGTAAAAGAGGGGTTCTAGAACTCACCTTAGCAGCCTCTTGAGTATGGCTTCTTCCAAACTCGTTTGCAATTGAGTTCAACCGCCTAGAAACCCACCAAAAACACACACCCAAACACATATAAGCATACAACCGAGGCAAGGCCTAGTTAAGAACACTTTAACTGTAATGTAAAGTGGAAGATAATGAAAGAGGAACATGATGAATGAATGTTGTGTTGAACCCACACCTACTACATCTCATCCACCAAAACAACCACAAATCACCCTCCCTTACCAAAGAAGATGCAAATTAACCCCTGCATAAGCTATTTAGTCTATGCAGGCCCCCATATCACTACCCACACAGGCAAATATGGAATCTCGAGCTCCCACTTGTCTAGAGGAGCAATCCACTCCTATCACTTCAACTATCATTCCTGAGGTTCCACATGCTCAGACTGATGAGCTCACAAGCCCGGACGCCTTAAGCTTTCACTCTGAGTCTCTACACTCAGATGATAAACCTTCAGGGGATAACTACTTAGGTTTCAGTGAGTATCATGAGTCTCTCTATTCCTCCCCTACTCAAAGAGAGATGAATGCTCTTGAATCACCTATGTCTAGCCCACATCAGTCATCTATCATTGAGCTTTATACTTCTAAACTTGTTCAAGATATCTATATGGACGAGGCTCTCACTTTAGCAAGTGATTACATAATTAAGATCTTAACCATGGCAACTCAGCCCATTGACACTTCAACTGAAGCTGTCATTGAGCAGAGGCAAAATAGCAGCCAAGAACTCCAGGCTGGTGGTGAGAGAGAAGACTTTGCTCTAATTCTCTCATCCCCAATGATTCTTCTAATGAAGATAAGGGGAATCTAAGACTAAAGGTGCAAAACTATCAAGAACATGCACCTATCTAGTCTCTGAGGTTAGTCACCTTAGATGAATTAAATAAACTGGTTGACATGGAATTGTCAAAGGAAAGAAAGGAGGCAGAGGATGCAAAAATACTTCTTAAAATCAAAGAAGAAAGAAGACAGAAAAGACTCTACAAGCATGTGCTTACCCTCTCCCCAGTTCAAGAAAGTCCTGCACAAGAGGATGTGGCTCCACAAGAACCTCAGGTAGACAAAGAAACTGGTAGGAATAAAATGATCGACTACCTGAGTGCCATAGGCCTTTATTAGCAAATGTACTTCTTCATCTATCCTTTGATTACACTGAGTTCAAGTATCTCAAACAGCTTGAACTTGAAGTAACCAAAGAAGGAAAAATCACAAAGAAAAGGTTAAAGGAAGAAGCTGCAAAGTCAAGAGCCATCATCTTGAAGAATATGAAGAAGTTTGCTGATAGAAAGAGGATGATGAGCTTCTTGAAGCTGTATGGATTCTCCAGAAGGAGACTTGGCCCCATGTCTCTATCCACTATGGATGAGCATACAAGGGTGATCAAACAGAAGATTCAAAAATGAGAACTAGTTGACCTACACTCCCCACCAATTCAGGTCTCTCAAGAAGTGGAGGTTAAGGTTGAACCATTTGTGGCAACACAACCTAAACATCCTGCTGAGCATCAACAAGCTTGTACTTCTGATCCACAGTAGGGTTCTGTCCCCTCTAAATCTAAACCTATGAGAGAGGAAGACCCAACTGAGAAAGATAAAGAAGATCAACAACATGTCGCAGGCCTGTCTTCTTAGGCAAAGGATTCAAAAAGGAGAAAAGGATGACCTCTAAACCAAAGCCAAAGAAGAAGAAAAAGAAAGAGGCATCCATCTCCTGACCTTAGGATGAGTTAGAACATCCTAAGGATGTGCAACAAGAGGAAGCTACACCAACTCTAATTCTAGTAGCTCCTCTAGCATCACGAAGGTCCATCTTGTCCTGGACATTTACTACAAATCAAGAAAGATGGCATGTCATCAGAGGTTAAGGTGTTGAAGATGTATACACATGGCAAGACATGTTCAATCTACCTTTGCATGATCTCTTTGATATGAGAAGCCACTATGAGAGTTTGAGTGATCTTGATCATCTAATGAAGATAGGGATGGTCATTATCATGATGAGGACTGTTGATATCTAAAGTCTTCAAGTGTTTTGCTAGCATCAGCCTAGGGGGAGTTTGTAAGGTTTCATATAAGGCTGATGCAACCCAAAACATGCTATAATCTAATGTACATTTACCATAAAGCTAGAGTACCTTTCCGTTGCAACTCTGATTAGACACCAATTTTACATGAGCTGGTGAAATGTCTATGCTTTTAGTAACTGTACACTGAGGTCTTGAGTCTGTACTTTCTACTTTATGTACTTTTATCATTTTTGTAATATATTAGGATGTAAGCTATGGTATGTCATAGTCACTAGTCATAAGGCAATCTGCCTTTTGACTTTACTTTAATTTTGTTGGTGTCTAGATCATGTATCCAGTTGGCCTTCAAAGTATAGCCGGCTGTAGGTTGTAGTATAAGTATCTCTAGTATTTGTATCTTATTGTTATTGCTTTGGAAACACTTGTAAGGAACTAGAGAGAAATATACATCATCTTTGGAAACCAAATACTTGTGTTGCTTCTGTTCTTGTTCTGTCTTTTTATTACTTGTGTTTCTTAACTCTCATATAAACTAGTATTTCTAGTTTCCCATTAGATCTGTTAAGTGTTCTAAAGAACTCTCCTCACTTGTATTGTAAAAGTGCATTGCACCCTTCTGACGGTCCTGCAATAACCAAAACACCTTCAATCCCATAGTCATTCAAGCATTAAATCTTAATAATAATCTAATTAAACGAACCTAAACAATCATCTAACTAATCCTAAATGTTCACAACTCTGAATTGCATCTGAAAAAACACAAACAAAGTGATTCAATCAACAACTTCGTCGTGACCTACAACATACTACAACACCGTCATCTGGACATCAAGACATGGAATTGATAAGAGGATTTTTTTCCAATTCAACATTCGAAGCTACCCACAAGTTTAATTGGATTATCATTGGCAATTACACATCAATCATGCACCTTTGACCGTGACTTGTTCTTCGTGTATTCTTAACATCATCTCGAATCAAACCGGGTAACTGAACACATTTAATCACTCGTCTTTACACGGGGAACAAAAGTCCTATAAAAATTAACACTTACAGACTAGAATTGATCTTCAATTTGGATCAAAACATTCTAGGGTTTATTTGGATATGGGGATTTCTACCTGTTTGTGTTTTTAAGAATTAAGGGTCGAGTCTTAGCACGGCCACGACCCTTAGTTCACTGGTTACTTTCTCGCATCAACACCATGAGGTCCCGGGTTCGAACCCGGGCACCCTCACACATTTTTAAAGGCTTTTCAACCTTAAATTAATTATATAAAATTTTTAATAAATATAAAAAATGGTTTTTGTAAACTTCAAATATTTTTAAGGACACCAAATAATTTTCGGTAATTTTATTAAATTTAAATAATTAAATATCTTTTTAATAATACATTTGAACAAAGGTTGTACTTGGTTTATTTTTATTAAAATAGGTTTTAAATAATAGTTGATAAATTATTATCGATTCAAATGTTACCTTTAAAATTATCATTGTTTAAATCAATGTTTATTTCAAATGAATGTTCAAATTTTATATTTAAACTTTATTAGTTATTATTAATGGTTTAGATTTCATTTTATCCATATTAAAAGACATAAATAGTATATTTCTTTATTAAGTTAATCAACATACTTACAAAAATTCCCAAATTTCCACTTAAAACCATAGTCCTCGTTAAATCATTAAACTTATCATTAGACTTAAATCTTGTAAATATATATATGTTTAGGTACCTTGTGAAGGATTTCGTTGGAACATCGATTATTATCCTTATTAATCATCATATATATACTTATTCGTCATGTGAGTTTGCATGCCCCTTTTTATATTATTTCACACCTTTTTGGGGTAAAACGTATTAAACATATCAACTTACACTTGTAAACTTTTTATACTTGTAACGCACATACAATTCATACTTATTTTTGTCATGTTTATTTGTATTATTGTGAGATTTATATTAGATACATTATATGTTGACAATCATTAACTATTGCTAGACTGGTGACATCATAGATCTATGGGCCTGACAAACCTATTTGGTGCTAAAGGCGATGTATTGTCAACTCCTGATGATGTATGCTTGTTCATTATGAGAACCAAGTACACTTAGCTAATCATTATAAACTTGTAATCTTAGTCTTGGTCAAGGTTTGATTGTAGCTATATCTGTTCTAAAAACTTGCATAATTCATAAACATTGCCATGAATTGCTACTTGTAAATCTTTTGATATAATATGTATACTTAACCCATAGAAACTCAACTACTTTCATAGTTGATCTTTTATTTTTAACATGTTTCAAGAAATGCTCAAGTTTGATGTCATATGTTGAAGTGTGCTCATATCTAGGATTTGGACCTAAATAAATGAATAAGTTGTCTTGGAATATTTATCTCTTGTTATGTTTATTTCTTGTTTGAGACTTATGATTGTAATTTTTATTTCAAAACTTATGATAATAATATATTTATTAAGTGGTAACATTATGTGGCTGTGAACAATCTTAACGCTCACATCTCGACAATACCGCCGTTAAGGTTAGGGTGTGACAGATTGGTCAACAGATCAACGCCTTAGCACTTGGAATTGACAGCCATTGGAGTAATCATTTTCTCTTCCTCGTATTCACGAACGAAATAACAATCCATTTCAACATGTTTTGTTCGCTCATGAAAAACAGGATTGTTTCCTATATCACGTGCAACTTGATTATCACAAAATAATTATGTAGGGTTCCCTTGAGGAGTTTCTAATTCGGTTAGTAACCATCAAACCCACAATATTTCACTGACACATATACCCATGGCATGGTATTTAGCTTCGGCAGAGGAGCGTGATACAACTGGCTATTTCTTTGATTTCCAAGAAATTGGTGAAGAACCTAAAAATAATAAGTACCCTATTCTTGACCTTCTACTAAACAGACATCCGAGCCAATCCAAATGACTATTAGCCACTAGATTTACCCCCCCTTCTTTTGGGAAAAGTATTACTTGCCCAACAGTAGCTTTTAAGTAACGAAGGATTCGAATCGATGCATCCATGTGAGGTTTTCTAGGATCTCCAACAAATTGACTAAGAATGTTCACGGAGTAGGGGATATCCGGTCACGTGGCTTGTAAGTAAAGAAATCGCTCCATGAGAAGTCGATATTGTAGTCCATCTACCTTTTCTTCTTCTTCACATTTGTCGAGTTTCAATTGGGATTCCATGGGAAATGAACTGGGGCGACACCCCAATATCCAGCTATCTTCAAAAATGTCTAGAGTATATTTTCGCTGTCTAAGTACCAAGCCTTGCGATGTTTTTGCAACTTTAATGCCTAGAAAATACTTTAAAGTGCCAAGATCATTAATACTAAACTCGTTGTTGTGGCGAAGCTTTGTTTCTTCCATCCATGTCTCATCATTACCCACAATGATTACATCATCTACATATATGAGAATTCCCACAAATGTGTTACCATCCTTGTAAAGAAATAAAGAGTGGTCTGCCTTCGACTACTAGTATCCAAGTGTGGTTAGAAAGTTGGTGAATTTGTGATACCAATTTCGAGAAGCTTGTTTTAGACCATAAATGGACTTTTGGAGCTTGCAAACTCTTGTTTCGTCTTTGTTAGAAAGCCTTGAGGTATCTTCATATAAACTTCCTCTTCTAGATCTTCATGTAAAAATGCATTATTAACGTCAAGTTTCTGAATTTTCCACCATCGTTTAACTGCAATTGCGAGAAGATTTCTTATGGTTACTAACATAGCCACTAGTTTAAAAGTATCATTATAATCGACACCCTCCAAATGTGTGAAGCCCTTTGCCATAAGCCTCGCCTTGTACCTCTCGACGTATCCATTTGGTTTGAACTTGATCTTATACACCCATTTGGAATCGATGGCTTTTTTTCCTTTCGGTAAAGTTTTGAGGGTTCATGTCTCATTTTGTTCAAGAGCTTGGATTTCTTTCTTCATATTTTCTTTCCACTCTTCCTTCCATGCTGCTTGTTGAAATGTTTTAGGTTTATCATGACTTTTGATGGCCAACAATAAAACCTTATGAGTGTTAGAAAAAAATTATATGACACAAAATAAAATAAAGGGTGTACAGTGGAGGAACCTTGATTGGATTCAGGCTGTGTTTGATTAATCAAAGGGGGAGCCTCATGTCATAATCGCCAATATATTTAGGTATGGTTCTATGCTTTCTTTGCCTTCCTTCTTGTGTTTCAACTTGGGTCATAGGCTCTTCTGCAATTAAGTTGCCAAGTTGAACCATTTCATCTTTAATATTTTGCATGTTTTGCATGCTTGGGTTACTACCCTCCTTACCATGATCACGTGGGGTGTCATGGGTAGTAGGATTTATTTCAACAACATCATTTGTCTCATTCAAAGGTTCATTAACTCCCCTGTCCCCATGTTTTCAATTGCATAAGGGCATTCATAGCGTTAGATGATAGGATTTGTATTTTCAAAAATTTCTAGTTCCGGGCTTAGTGTAGTTGGGTCAATTTTAGAGAATGGAAATGTATCTTCTACAAATTTTACATCCCTCATCACTAAAACTCTCCTTTCCTCGAGATCATAAATTTTTTATCGCTATTTTCCGTAAGGATAACCCAAAAACACACCCGCCTTTCCTTTTGGTTCAAATTTAACCCTATTTGCTTCGGTGTTCCTATAGTAGACCAAGAAACCAAACACCCACATTTTATCATATTCAGGAACTCGGCCAAAAAAAATTTCATACGGGGTTTTGTTACTCATGAATTTAGATGGCAACCGGTTTACTATGTAAGTGGCAGTTAACACAGACTCTCCCTAAAAAATGGTGGGAAGGCCAGCTTCAAACCATAAAGCTCTAGCAATCTCTAAAAGATGCCTTTGTGCCAGATTGGTTTTTTCACTTAAACACTTTGTTTTTTTCTCAGACTCACTTATGTTACACTCAGATCAGATGAAGCAGAGTCTATTCTAAGAGTTGATAATAATATAATAAGTAACAATGAACACAAAAAGATAATTTTCAAGGAACTTGCATATTGCTTCTCAAATCAAAGTATTACAAGACTCTTACAAGCTTAGTTTATGAGTTACAATGAGAAATTATATGTAATACTACCTACAGCCGGATATACTTTGATACCAACCGGGATCCTCTAACTAAAGCAAATACTACAAAGCTATAGTTTAAGGTATCTTAGATAATGTCTTATCTAAGATATGGTAGTCAAGACATATCCTTGACTTACCTTTTGTCACCAACTAAACTTGGTAACTTATACTAACATAAAAAGGTGAACAGTGGAATAAAGTATGGTCAACTACATGGCCTTTTGGGAAAACACCATGCAGGATCAGAGGTCTGGAGCGGAGTGTCAGAGACCATACTTGTGTCCACTGGTTCATAGCAGTGTCTTTCGAAGGTTAAATGGCTTCGTAAGAACAAGTACTTCCGAAGCCACTTATACTTCGGAAGAGCTTCGGAAGAGGCTACTTCTTCTGAGGCTTGATGGACTTCTTCTATTCTTCATACTATGGAAGTTCACTTATGATCTTTTCTTCTAAGACTTGATCTTCGGAAGTGAGCACTTTATCTTCGGAAGTAGAGTTTGTCTTCGCTAGTGAAATTGTTACATTGTCTTCGAAAGAACTCTATAACGAACACCTTCCTACTGCAAGGCTTTGTCCTTCGGAAGTCCATATTTAGCTTCGGAAGTCCTTTGTAAGTTGCACCAAAATTCGTCTAAGTGATTTGATTTTGGTTGCACCAGCCTTCTTCTTGATCCAACACTTTATTTTCGTTCCATGAACCCGTTTTGTTGAGGAGTGTGTGGATAAGTTGTTTCTAGCATAATGCATGGCTCACTATAAAATTATTGCATGTGATTAGATATGAACTCACCACCATTATCACATCTAATTTTTTTAACATGTTTTCTAAATTGAGTTTTGAACCTTCTACAAAAATCAATTAAGTGGGTACTAGCTTCATACTTATATTTGAGCAAATAAATCCACACAGCTCTGCTATCTTCATCGACTATGGTGAGGAAATAACTAGCCCCCGTGAGTAACAATCTCCTATACTTCCCCCAAATGTCACAATGGATCAATTCAAAGCATTAACTTGTTTTAATAAAACTAACTGGAAACAGTGAACGAGTAAGTTTCGCTTTATTACAAAAATCACAAACTTTTTCTTTAAAACTTAAAGACACACCTTTGAGAAAGTTAATATGAGATAACTTTACGTTTGAAGGATGCCCAAGTCTTTTATGCCATGCTTCAATTGTCACCATTATTGCCCTCCTTTCTTCACGTATTCCCACTATATGATATAGACCTTCACGATAGCTCCCGGATCCAATCAAGCTCCCCGTCCTCAAGGCCTGTAAAACTAAGAAATCTAGAAAAAATGTCACAGCACAATGGTATTCTTTAGTTAACTTGTGAACAAATAATAAACTGCATGTAAAATTAGGCACACAAAGGACTCCTCTAACTTGTGGTCCATTCTCAAACACAAAGTCACCTTTTCCTTTTACAAGAATAGCTTCGCCATTCGGAATGGTAACCGGCTTTTCAAAGGTGTCAATAGTCAACTTCTCAAGTGTGTTTTCATGATATGTGATATGCTCGGCCGCACCTGAATCAACAATCCAATCTATATCTTTATCATGTCTACCTGCCATGTTTGCTATACTTGATTCTTCTCTATTCGCCATGTTTACAATAGGTTGTTGGATTTTGTTTCCACCAAATAACTTTACAAAGCACTTTTATTGTTTCTCCATCAAGCCCGTAATGGCAATGCGCCAAATGGTTCGATCTCGACCATAGAAGCCTTCGGCTTGGGTTTTTTTCATTACTTCCTTTTCCCGACCACTAATCCAGGTATCCAATCCTCTTGAAACACTCGTCTTGCACATGTCCATCCTTCCCACAAAAAGTACAATGTTTGTTCTTGTTACTTAGTGAGTTCTTTTCGATCTTTTGTCATCGTTTCTCTTGTTGGTTCTTGTTTCCTTCACGACTTCCCGTGTATGAAGCTTGAAAAGCTAAGGTATCTTGGGTAGTTCTTTTAGTTGTGTTGATGGAATGTTGTTGTTCATCATCCGCTACTAAATGATACACAATACTAAGACTTGGGGTCGGTTTCAATGCTAAGACTTGTGCCTTATTATGTAAGGTCCCATTCCCGGGACGCTCACAGTTGGACAATCATCGCTCGTAAAGCATAAAATATACATTTCAATTTCTAAAACATCGCAGCGGAATTAGTTTAAACCATTTCATTTCATATAAATAATCGCTTTTGCAAAATAATACAACATTCATTACAAAATATCGTTTGTTTGTATTATAATGCAAAAACATTATTGCAACATAAAATGGATGTCGTCCAAAATGAACCAAGTAGTCGCCCGTGCCATCCTCAGCAACCATTATATAACACCCAGTTATTTTAAAGTAAAAGAAAAAGAAGATTAAGCGAAGAAAAGAAGGAAAAGAAATAAAACCCAAGTCTAGGGGTAAAAAGTGTCCAAAAGGACAAAATGTTTGAAAAGTGGGTGTAAAAGGTGGTATGGCCGCCATATGTCCCATACACTACTGATTTTCAGATTTTAGAGAGAGAAAGAGCAGAGCTCGTGTTTGAAGAAGAACAAGAAGAAAGAATTCGAATTCAAGGTAGGAATTCATACTTTTATGGTGTTCTTGACTGGTCTTATTCTCGGGTTTATGCTTATATGCGTTTGTATGTGTTCGGGTATGTTTTTAGTGGGTCTCTAACTATTGAATTCAATTTGCAAATGAGTTTGGAGGAAGCCATACTCAAAAGCTGCAAAGGTGAGTTCTAGGACCCCTCTTTTACTGGTTTTTAACTAATTTTGGGGCTGGAATTGCATGAATGTATGTTTTTATTTAATTGGGTTTCGGACCCGTATGCTTGAATGTGTGTATGATGATGTTATGATGTGATGTGTGACTATGTTCATGCTTGATGATGTATGATTGTGTTTCTAATTCTTAGAGGGTAATATTTAAGCTTAGAACAGGATGAATGGTGCATGGAAATCGAATATGATGTTTTAGTCCCACTTGATAAGTTTCTAAATCTGCCTAAGTGTTTGGAAGTAAATG
>BJCM01210962.1:0-25420 GCA_018326385.1 Flaveria bidentis
ACAGTGGAATAAAGTATGGTCAACAACATGGCTCTTTGGGAAGAAGCCATGCTGTATCAGAAGTCTGCAGCGGAGTGTCAGAGACCATACTTGTGTCCACTGGTCATAGCAGTGTCTTCCGAAGGTTAAATGGCTTCGGAAGAGTAAGTACTTTCGAAGTCACTTATACTTCGGAAGAGGCTGCTTCTTCCAAGGCTTGGAGACTTCTTCTTTTCATCATACTTCGGAAGTGATTTTTACTTCATTCTTCTAAGTCTTGAACTTCGAAAGTATGCACTTGTCTTCGGAAGTAGAGTTCTGTCTTCAGAAGTTGGTCTTTCCCTTTGTCTTCGGAAGAACTCTACAACCTTCGGAAGTTCCATATTAATCTTCGGAAGCCTTTGCATGCAGCACCAAAAATAACTTAAGTGACATAGTTTTGGTTGCATTAGCCTTCTTCTTGATCCAACAAACCGGTCTGTATTTTGTGAGGTACAATAAGTTAATGCGTAATGCACAGTCATCATACAAACCCATTTATTTGGTGTTTTAAGTTTTAGAGTAGAAAAATATAATAAACTTTTATAAAAAATTACTAAAAAAATAACAAAAACTAAAAATAAGTATCGGATATAATATATCGCCGACTTTATAGCGCCACACTCTTAAGAGTCTAACAGTTCAAATTTCTCGGTATTCATAAACCGTAGTATTCGATTTCGTATGACCCTATAACACAAATCCTGTAATTCATCATCTTTGACAATTGGTACGTCAAATCTTCGTTAATTTCAATTCCCCATTGTCATTAAAACCCTAATTCTTTGAATCACAGTAAAATGTGCAATAATGTCCTATTCTTACACAGCTAATAAAGCGTTTGTGGCGCACAAATCACGTGGGTAGATGACAAATTGTGATCAACGGATTAAACAACTCTCGATACTGCAAAAATAATCAAAGGCAATCGATTATGTGTGTCACTGTGTATACAAGCGAACTCGAAGAACTGAAGATGCCCAAGAAGAGTTTCATGAGTTCAATTTCTTCTCCGAAGGTTGAAGTCATCGTCGATATGGGAAATCCCCTTCTGAATCACACCGTTGATGGGTTTTTGAAGATTGGAACTGTTCGTTTTCATAATCATTTCCCCTAATTTGTTCACTGATTTTGTGTTCTTTACGTTTCAATTAGGGCTCAGTTGTTTGAATTTGTGCATTGTGGTCATTCATGTTTCAGGTTTCTGCTGCAAAAGTTGCTGCTGAAGAGACTTACCACATGGTGAAAAGAGGTTTTTTTTTCGTTTGTTTTGAATTCACATTGATGATATATTGATTTGAATTGCTTGTGAAATGCTGTATTACTGTGATTAGTCATTATTGGTTGTTTATTGCTTGTAATATGGCCATTTTGAAGTTTTCTATTGAGTGATATATGCTGTTTATTGTTGGCCATTGATCTCAATGGTTCTGCTATCTTATTGAATTATTATTTAGGTTAATAATCTGTTTGAAACAAAACTGAAATTTGATTGTATTTTATGATCTTATTTTTCAGGGACTGTATCAAAACATAACTTTCAGAACTCGGTAAGATACTGAGGTCTCTGTAGATCTTTTTTGTTTTATTGTTACATGTTACCTGTATGCGAATCTAGATTGGAACATTTTAGATAAATTCTTTTGTTGTCGTGTTGTTTATCTTCTGCGATATATTCTCCGTTCATTTTGGCATTGCCAAATGTTTCATTTCGGTTATAGGTATGGAAATTTTGGGAAAACCAGAACTCTAACAACTGTTATTATTGCAGTTAAAGAAGATGTGTAAAGAAGGTGCATACTGGGGTGAGTTTCTTTACATAAAAAGTTTTCATGATACACCACTCTATTGTGCTTATTAGGAAATATGTCATCTAATTGTAAACTGCTGTTCAACTAAATCACTCAGTTTCTTTTAACTACATAAGCAATTCAAGTTTCAGTGTTGTTTCATTGTCGTAAAATGTCTCATAAATGGTTGAAACTATGCTACCTAATGGAGTAGTAATGAAACTTGGCTATTATTTAGTGATAATTTTTTCAAACTAAATTAAAGTAACAGGTAAATGTTAAAAAGAAGTCACTAAAAGGTAACAACTAAGTTCATACTTGTTCCATCTACATCATTCCATTTAACTGTATATGAAAATTTCACAACAACGGAATAATATTAAGGCTTGAGTGATTTTTGTATTTAAATAGTTTTGAGCATCTTTAATGGCACAATATTGGAACTTGGTTACTATTTCACCATGTTATCCTCTTCTTTTTATTCGAAATTTAAAACTAATGTCATCCCACCTAAACAGGAACAATAGCTGGAGTATATGTTGGAATGGAGTATGGCGTTGAGAGTGTACGTGGCACCAAAGATTGGGTAATGTTGAAATTTTATGACCTATATTATAACGCTTCACTGTGTTATGATCCCTTGGTTACACATTTTATTCTAAAACACGTGTGCACACACAGTAGGTTCACTGGTGGTTTATGCCAACTATCTTAGTTCCCATTATTTTGGAATACTAACTTGTATAAATCACATTACTGGGATCTAAATGTCATTTCCAACGCTACAGAAGAACGCAATGATCGGTGGTGCAGTGACTGGAGCCCTTGTATCAGCAGCCAGCAGCAACAAAAGAGACAAAATCATAATGGATGCCATCACAGGAGGTGCGGTTGCAACTGCTGCCGAGTTCATCAGTTATCTTACTTAAATGTTTATATACGTCACGTTTTGGTATTACAAGATTCATCGGAATTCTCCAAGTAAACTTTCTATAGAAGATGCAAAGTTTTTTAGAAAACTGAATGGATTTCGCATCACTTTAGTAACAAATATGTGATATTCTTAGCTGCTGATATAAGTAGTCAACGTTAATAAGTTCGTTTACATGACCTTAGTAGATGATACTTTTGTGATGTTTGATTCAAAATGTGGTTTAATACAATTGTCAATTTACTATTCCAGTTGAGTAATGATAGATTTAAGATCAAAATATTGCCAACGTTTTAGGGGTTGTAAATGGGCCGTCCTTGCCGGTCAAACCTGAACTTGCCTGAAAATTTGACACAAACTGATAATTTGGAAGAGAGACATGAACCTAAACACAACACAAGTTTTGACGGGCTGACACTAACGCGACCTGTTTTTATTAGATTATTATTTTATTTTATTCTTTTGCATAGTAATACTCTAAAATTAGAAATTTACAACCAAAATATCAGTTGTACCTTAAATTAAAACGGTTAGACTAGTCAACCCGTGAATCCACCAGGTAGACAAGAACACAACTCAATTAACCAAGCGTGTTTGTGGGTTTAACCTGGAATTGATCTATACGCCTTTAGACTTAAACCACGTCATGAACCTCGTGTTCAGTCTCTGTTATGTTAGAAATTCAAATGTATAGTGTACAACATATGTTGATGTTATCTTTTGGTACAATAAAGAGGAAGACATGGAGATAGAATAAGGAGAGGGTTGGATATCTAACAATAAGTAAACCTTCAAGCATGAACCTTGTTATCTTTTTTTTGAACGGCTAATTGGATCATTAAGAGGTCAATGGTCCACCCAATCATCTCCATTACTCAATTTCAAAACCTTGGGGCACTAGGCTGTCATGCATCGAAGGAAAGCTCGTACATCATTCTGTATTTATCAGTCCTGACTCCTAAATTTAAGACCACTCTCGGGAGTAAACCCCACCTTTTGGTTCAACCTGAAAACTCCTATATTTTGTCCCAAGTAATACTTGAACCCAAAGCCTTATTTCTATTAAAGTTTTGAGATACCTCACCTCAATCACTTGATTTAAAGATCATATGTATGTTTTTTATCTATTCCTTGAATTTTAGTTGGTGTATTGAATATGAATTATACTATCAGAAAGAGGATAATAAACAATTAAAATATGTAGAATATTGTAAGATTGTGTGTATTTAGGTCTTTTTCATATATTTGTGCTCCATGTCGTTAAGTATACATGGGTTTGAGGGAGGGGGTTTAAACTTTTCATGGGTGAGGCCAGTGAATTGAGTAAAGCGAGTGATATGACGCATACATTATTTTCAAGGGTGTTAGAGTATACATGGCGTTGGTTAGGCTTTAACCAACTTTGTGCCATTGTGATGTGCTAGAAATCAATATAAATTTAATTAAACAATTGATTTGTTCTAAACTATACTATTTATATATGTTTTGTACGATTAGATTTGAAAGTAAATTTCCTTAGAAGTGTATGTGAACAATAACAAGTTATGGTAAATTTTCTTAAGGTGAAATTTCTTGTAAAAGTCTAGCTAAGTTGTTTTAATATCGTGAGACAAAATCATATATTTTTTATTAGCTACTTTGGAACTAGAAGGCAAAACTTAGTGTTTTAAAAGGAATATTTTGATGGTAAAGCGGTATATTCCGAAGGTTATGGTTAAAATTACGTATGGTGTAGGTGTTATGATTCTAGAATTAGAGTAGGTGGAGAGTCGAGAATATATGCATGCGTTGATAAAAGAAAAGGCAAAAGCTTGTGAGGTAGACCATGTCCCAAGACACCCTGGTAGCCTTAAAGATCCATCCAAACTATACCATGCTAGAGGAAAGATCTGAGCATCTGGTCAATAACCTTGTACACTTCTCACTACTCCAGTAAATGGTAACCCTAAATATTAAAGAACAATACTCAAATAAGTTGAAGTTTACCCGAATAGGAAAGTCCATTGCTATATAACAAATTGGTTACTACTATGTAAAGTTACCGATTTTAAATTTACAACTGTAATGTTTGAAGATTTCTCAAACAAATTGACAACTTTGTTTCTTATTAAGATATGAGTTGGGGTGCTTGTAACGCCCGAAAATTTTCTTTGAAGCCGACGAAAGAAGAAAAAGAAATAAAGTCCAAAGTCGAGGGACCAAACTCGCCAACGAGAGAAACTTTGATGAATGGGAGTATAAAAGGGGGGAAGACACCCCATTCTTTCCATTTTCAGCCAAGAAGAGAGGAGAGGTGAAGGGAAGGAGAAAAAGAGGAGAAAAGCTTGGTTCGGGTGGATTCGAGCGTGGAAATCGTCGTGTAGCGGGTCAAATCAAAGCTCTACTAAACGGGAACGTTTGTGTGAGTTCTAGAACCCATCTTTTACACATTTTCAACTGATTTTGGGGCAGGAACACATCTGAAAACCCTTTTTTCGAGTTTTGGGTGTAAACCCGTTTTTGTATGCATGTGTATGTGTATGGTTCATTTGAGGCTTGATTTCGTGGTTGGTTATGCTTGAATGAGGTCGTGGTATGTTTCCCTAAGGTTTAGAATGGTTGATTTGAGCTTAAAAGAGGTTTGGAGGAGGTTGGAGGTCGAAAATCGTCGGCTGCAGTCGGGAAGAACTGCATTCTGCATCAGCTAGGGCTAGGCGACCGACTGGAGGGCGATTGGAGGCCATACGGCCGATTGCCATGCGACTGAGGTTCATTCGCACGAAGGGTATGCAACTGAGGTTCATTCGCACGAAGGGTATACGACTGAGGTTCATTCGCACGAAGGTTATGCGATTGAAGCCCATGCGCCTGAAGTCATGCGACTGAAGGCCATATGCATAGAAGCTATGCGACTGAGAGTCCATACGCATAGATGTCCATTCGCTCATAGGTCTATTCGCAAAGGGTCCATACTCCCGAATGACTGTAGTATTGTCCGACTTTCGGAAAGTGCGGACTTAGGCTCGGACCCTCGGGGTTGTAGATGAGGAGATGGGCATGGATGATGCAAGACAATGTATGATGATGAGTTGACGATGATGATATGTATGATGTTATGGGTGATGCATGCCTGGCGGTGCGTGTGATGCATAGTATGTCAGATGTATGTTATGTATGTATGATGATGCCTGTATGGTGATGCTGTATGTTTATGATGATGTTTATGTTCCTCGTTATGTGTGATTATCCTCCCATGGTTGTGCAATGTATGTTAATGAATAAAATGAAAGTATTATGTAACGTAAAGTGGAAGATAATGAAAAGAGGAACGTAATGAATGAATGCATGCATAAATGAATGAATGAACGGATGAAAAGCTTGCAAGCATATGTATGAGGTGAGCGACTCTGTGTCGCAACAGACTCGAAAGAGGTCCCTGTCGCGTACTCCGGTATTGTGTCAGTTTTCGGACATGAGTCGGGGGTTTGGTTACAGGCCCCGGCACAGTACCAGTCTTTAGACATGAGTCGGGACTAGTGCGTGAGATTGAGATGAGATGAAAGAGAAACGAATCACGTACTCCGGTGCTGTGTCAGTCTTCAGACATGAGTCGGGGGTTTGTGTACAGACCCCGGCACAGTACAGTCTTTGGACATGAGTCGGGAGTATGGTGTGAGTTGATGAATGAGAAAGGTAATGATGGAAAGAACATACGTATGAAATGAACATTAACGAAATATCTTAATAATGTACTAAACGGGATCTTTGTCATTCGACCTCAGTAATCGTGGCTGAGTGCCACGAAGAGGGTAAAGTCTTACCAGATCTAGAACGGTATGAACGAATGATGAAGATAATAATGATACTATTCATATGTACGTATGATGTATGATCACGAATGAATGTAAAGTACTGTATGATTTTGAAAGAAAGTAAAGAACGGTTTTACGAAAGAAAAGTATGTTTTATTATAAAACTAGAACTCACTCAGCAACGCTGACTTTGATGTATTTCCAGTTGGCAGGTATGTTGCTGAGGATGGCATGGGGTGACTACTCAGTTCTTTTGGAATGACATCCATTATTAGAAGGCTTTTGTAATGGAATGTAACATGAATTTTGTAATTTGATTATGAAGTATTGTTTGAAAAAAGCTATTATATTTAAATGAGATATAGTTTTAAATGTTTTCGTTGTGACGTTTTTATGTAAGATGACAAAAATTACGTTCTGAGTGCGATGAACGAACAACTATAAGCGTCCCGGGAATGGGGCCTTACAAGTTGGTATCAGAGCTAAATTTTAAGTGAATTGGGTAAATATTTTCAAAAATCTAATCTTATATTAAGAATGGGACGGAAAGGGAAGGGATGCCAATCTGAGTAGCTGCGTGCCATCAGGTATTTTTGTAAAGTTAACCGGTATTACGTGCGTATGTTATGTGGTTTATGTGTTGCTGATAGATTTTGATACTGATGTAGTCAGGACAGGTAATGCTCGGGGTATGAAGAGTAAAGTAAGTGGCTAATCACAACTGGCCACTGTAATTAGGGACTTACTATACTTGACATAAACTGAGTTGTTCCCTTGAATGACCGTGTTGGTGTTTGAATCTTTCAGTGTATTAGAAGATGGCCAGTGGTAGATCATCGAAAGCTTCACGAGGTGGAGGTGGCGGTGGACATGGTGTTGAACCACGGGTCACAAGAGGAAGGTCTAGGGCTAAAAGAGTAGTTCATGAAGAACTCGAGACCCCTCATCCGGAGGGCGGTGATGAGAGTGCTAATCTGTGAGCCTTGATGAGAGAGGCGGTTGCGGAGGAAGTGCATCAGACCATGCAGACGATTCTACCGTCTGTAGTGACAGAAGTGATAAAAGCCTGTTAGAGATGGGGAGAGACATGAAAGGGGTAGACCTTCGGGCGAAAGGATACAACCCGAGACTGAAATGGTTTTCTTCGATGACGAAGAGAAAGAAGAGGAAGAGCCTGCGCCGGAGGCGGCACGAGGCTGTAACTATGAGGCGTTTCAATGAGGCAAGCCCCCAACTTTTGATGGTAATGGCACTGCTGTTGCTGCTCACCGATGGGTGAGGGAAATGGAAGTTGTTCTAAATATCAACAAGTGCCGAGAAGATCAGAAAGTAAAATTTGCTACTCACTCTTTCGTGGACTCAGCTTTGTGCTGGTGGGACAACATAGTCCAAGTTGAGGGAAGCAGGGCTATCGGGAGAATGAGATGGCCAGAGTTGAAAAGGCTGGTGATTGATGAGTTCTTTCCTCATCGTGAGATGGATAAAGTTGAAAGAGAGTTCCTGCAGCTGGAGGCGGGAACGATGACACACCAACAGTACACCACCAAATTCAACGAAATGGCACGTCTGGTGCTGGATCAGGTGACACCTCTTTCGCGAAAGATCAAGAGGTATATTCAGGGCTTGCCTACGGATATCCGTAGGCACATGATCGTTGCCCGACCGAGCACGTTTAGGTCGGCAGTTGACCGGCGGGAAGGTTGTACGACGAGCGGGGGGCGATGGCGATGACAGACGAAGGGGAGGAGCGAGCCTATGTTAAGAAAGGGAAAGGAAGGTAGGACAATGATGGTGGAATTGTGTATGAAGGTATGGCGTCTAGGGACGATGATCAAAAGAGAATAGAAAGAAAAGGAGAAGTATGCAAAAAGTGTGGTAGAGGCCATGAGTGGGAATGCAAGTGGGGACTGGACGTCTGTTTCCAGTGTGGGAAGGAAGGCCACAGGGCGAGGGATTGCCGCACGGGTAAGTGCTACGACTGTGGCGAGACTAGAGACCTGAGTAGGGATTGTAAGAAGTCAAAGGCAGGAAGCTCCGGTGCGAGGAAAGGGAACAGAGGGTGAAGGATAGAGCTTTTGCCATGACCGAGAGGAGGTTAGAGCGGACTTCAACTTGACGTCAGGTATGTTTCTGGTAATTTAAAATTTATGCATCTATGATTCGAATGCGATGCTAGCAGTAGTCTCGTTCCTACTGCTTTCTGTTTTAAGTGGCATGTTAAGAGAAGGAACATCGATGAGCCCTTCGATGTAGAGATTTCTATTAATGAATCCACTAGGTTACCTAGATGCCCTAGAGGATTACGGGATAGAATTGAGAAAGTGTTTGTTCCTGCTAGACTGTTCAGGACAGACTTGGGTGGATAGGTGTACACCATAAGGTGAATGGGTTAGCAATCCATGAGGCGTGGACGTATCGCCTATTTGGCCGATGCAAGGTGTGAAGCGTGATATGATGGAGTAAGTGAGTAAATGCCTTACTTGTCTACAAGTGAAGGCCGAGCACCAAATGACGTATGGGAAATATTAAAGTGACTGAGGCTACGACCGAGAAGCTCGAAAGGATCAAAGCCCTGATGGAAGTAGCCAAAGATAGACCAGAACTCATATGTTGATAAATGACGTAGAGCGATTAAATTCCAGGTGAGAGACTGGAAAAGAGATGAGACAATATTGCCCGCAATGGTTCAAGGAACAACAGGTTTCGGGGACGAAACCTATTTAACGGGGGTGGACTTGTTATGCCCGGAAATTTTCTTTGAAGCCGACGAAAGAAGAAAAAGAAATAAAGTCCAAAGTTGAGGGACCAAACTCGCCAACGAGAGAAACTTCGAGGAATGGGAGTATAAAAGGGGGAAGACACCCCATTCTTGCCATTTTCAGCCAAGAAGAGAGGAGAGGAGAAGGGAAGGAGAAAAAGAGGAGAAAAGCTTGGTTCGGGTGGATTCGAGCGTGGAAATCGTCGTGTAGCGGGTCAAATCGAAGCTCTACTAGACAGGAACGTTTGTGTGAGTTCTAGGACCCCTCTTTTACACATTTTCAACTGATTTTGGGGCTGGAACACATCTAAAAACCCTTTTTCGAGTTTTGGGTGTAAACCCGTTTTTGTATGCATGTGTATGTGTATGGTTCGTTTGAGGCTTGATTTCGTGCTTGGTTATGCTTGAATGAGGTCGTGGTATGTTTCCCTAAGGTTTAGAATGGTTGATTTGAGCTTAAAAGAGGTTTGGAGGAGGTTGGAGGCCGAAAACCGTCGGCTGCAGTCGGGAAGAACTGCATTCTGTATCAGCTAGGGCTAGGCGACCAACTGGAGGGCGATTGGAGGCCATACGGCCGATTGCCATGCGACTGAGGTTCATTCGCACTAAGGGTATGCGATTGAGGTTCATTCTCACGAAGGGTATGCGATTGAGGTTCATTCGCACGAAGGTTATGCGACTGAAGCCCATGCGCCTGAAGTCATGCGACTGAAGGCCATATGCATAGAAGCTATGCGACTGATAGTCCATACGCATAGATGTCCATTCGCCCATAGGTCCATTCGCATAAGGTCCATACGCCCGAATGACCGTAGTATTGTCCGACTTTCGGAAAGTGCGGACTTAGGCTCGAACCCTCGGGGTTGTAGATGAGGAGATGGGCATGGATGATGCAAGACGATGTATGATGATGAGTTGACGATGATGATATGTATGATATTATGTGTGATGTATGTCTGGCGGTGCGTGTGATGCATAGTATGTCAGATGTGTGTTATGTATGTATGATGATGTCTGTATGGTGATATTGTATGTTTATGATGATGTTTATGTTCCTCGTTATGTGTGATTATCCTCCCATGGTTGTGCGATGTATGTTAATGAATGAAATGAAAGTATTATGTAACGTAAAGTGGAAGATAATGAAAAAAGGAACGTAATGAATGAATGCATGCATAAATAAATGAAGGAACGAATGAAAAGCTTGCAAGCATATGTATGAGGTGAGCGACTCTGTGTCGCAACAGACTCGAAAGAGGTCCCTGTCGCGTACTCCGGTACTGTGTCAGTCTTCAGACATGAGTTGGGGGTTTGGTTACAGGCCCCGGCACAGTACCAGTCTTTGGACATGAGTCGAGACTAGTGCGTGAGACTGAGATGAGATGAAAGAGAAACAAATCGCGTACTACGGTGTTGTGTCAGTCTTCGGACATGAGTCAGGGGTTTGTGTACAGACCCCGGCACAGTACCTGTCTTTGGACATGAGTCAGGAGTATGGCGTGAGTTGATGAATGAGAAAGGTAATGGTGGAAAGAACGAACGTATGAAATGAACGTTAACGAAATATCTTAATAATGTACTAAACAGGATCTTTGTCATTCGACCTCAGTAATCGTGGCTGAGTGTCACAAAGAGGGTAAAGTCTGACCAGATCTAGAACGGTATGAACGAATGATGAAGATAATAATGATACTATTCGTATGTACGTATGATGTATAATCACGAATGAATGTAAAGTATTGTATGATTTTGAAAGAAAATAAAGAACTGTTTTACGAAAGAAAAGTATGTTTTATTATAAAACAAGAACTCACTCAGCAACGTTGACTTTGATGTGTTTCCAGTTGGCAGGTATGTTGCTGAGGATGGCACGGGACGACTACTCAGTTCTTTTGGAATGACATCCATTATTAGAAGGCTTCTGTAATGGAATGTAACATGAATTTTGTTATTTGATAATGAAATATTATTTGCAAAAGCTATTATATTTAAATGAGATATCATTTTAAATGTTTCCGCTGCGACCTTTTTATGTAAGATGACGAAAATTATGTTTCGAGTGCGATGAATGACTAGCTGTAAGCGTCCCGGGAATTGGGCCTTACAGTGTTGGGGGTACGTACTACGTAGTGGTAATTCTTCATCGAGATTCTTATATATATTATAAAAAATCGTTATTTTTAATTTATCTATCTTATTTGAAACCTTACACGTTTAATTTCTCATATTTTCCTATCTCAACTAAATAATAATTATTATTTAAAATATTATTTTTATTTCTTTCACTCACATCTATTTATAAATATATTTAAAAAATATGAGTATATAATGAACCCATATGTTTGGGGATGAGACTATTTTCCCCGGATGAGGTAAAGGGATGTATAATAGGATAAATTAAATATTTATATATTATTAATTACCAACTTTGTTATGTTTAGTGAGTTATATAATATGTTTAATTGGTTGTATTTACTTTTGTCTCTTTTTTTAGTTCTTAACTTCTTTCTTATCTTAATCCAATACTTTTTATACTTTTACGATTTGGCTCTAATTTTTTTTACTTTCAATTTTTATCTCTTATACTTTTCATAAGAAATTTTTTTGTGTTACGGTTCGGTTTAAATTTTACGAGTAAACTCACCGTAACATGTGTGTGTGGCACAACGTTTTTACTCTTATATTTTCATCGTTTAACGACCCCTTCGTAACGCGCTGGTTTTAGATCGACCTACTTATTGTTTTATATGTTTTACGTTCCGCCTACACGGTTTAACATTATTACACCTACTTTTCATTCGTTTTTATTTTTTTACTACAAACATTTTGGATGTTAGTTTTCACTGGCGGTGGTCTGTCATTGGTAATACTTGACACGGTTTTACACTCTCGCGGCCACGCTGCAACGCATGGGAAATAAGACTACTTTTATTTATATATTTAAATTTTTATGATGATGAAATATATATTTGATTCTTTCTAATAATGTGAATAGGAGATGAGTTGAGAATGCTCTAAATAGGTAGAAGTTTACGGTGAATGGTTGTGGGTTTGAGTTTGAAGATCTTTTAATTATTATGGTGTTGTTACTTGTATCTTAAATGGTGTAGGTGTTAGATGTTAAAGAATTATATTAATGTAGCAATTATTAGTCAAATGGTTTCTTAAACCACTTGAAGAACCAAAAATTTAACTAACTTTCAAAAAAGTGGAGTACTGCCAAAATAGCACGTCTTGACCATGCATGGGTCGACCATGGATGTGTTGTGATATGTCTGCCCATTGTTTTTTTTGAAAAATCTTTTCCAAAATATCTAAGTATGAATTCTTTCCTCACTTCAACATAATCCTTTGCCACATAAAAAAACCATGTACTTATTTGTCTAAATGTGATTTAATTCTACAACCAAGATTATAATCAAGACACAAATATCAAGATTAAGACCCCCAATAGTTATAAAAAACAAGAAAAAACAAGAAAAAACAAAAGAAGAAGGGTTGTTCTTTTATGAATCTTTTAGGAAGTTTTTTACATGTGATTTGTATGAAACTGGGTAGATGGAAGAGTGAGATAGCGACCAATATTAACGAAAAACATACATTGTACCTAGGCGTTTGTTGCTCCTATGTACATCATGGATTACATATTTCTTCGAGTCACAACAATTTGCTAGGGTAATAGAATCTATGGTCCCCTCAGCAATGTGCCCTATTCCACCCTTAAGACTTCCATGGTCTTTTCTACGACATGTGATTACAATACACAATTGAATTCTTCAAAGTATCATGGTGGTTCTCTCGACCTAGTAACGAAGTCATTCTATACACAACGCAATTTTAATATATTAAATACATGTTTATATTCTAATACTCAGAAAATTAAATAGAAGGAAATGATTTGAAACTAGACAGATTAGGAAATATGTTGACTAATGACATCTATGATTCACATGTTTTACAAATTAAAACAGCTTTTATTAGGTTTATAAATCAATTTTTTTATAAGAATAACTACTTTACTTTTAAATGTCATCTAATGTTGTACGGATTTAAACTCACGTCAAGGCAATCATCAAATCCACTAGCTACAGAACCATTGGTGTTTATAAATCAGACACACACACACCAAATTGTGTTTCATACAAAGTCATTACTCCATAATTACACAACAAAGCATTCAAATACAGCATAAACATACCACTTAATATAACACACAACCACCATTTATAGTAGCCATGAAACCAACATAAACCTAAAAACCAAACCCAAACCGAACCACCCAACTAGGTTAAGGTACTATCAGCAAGAGTTCTGGTTCTTATTTTCCAAACACTAGCAACATAAAACACAAGATTGATGTAATTTATTTAGATCATCTCCCCTAACAGTTGCAAGGATCACACTTGCAGTTTGCTCCACACTTGCAGGCCTTTGCACCTTCACTTACAAAGCTAGCATCACTTCCATCATCATACCTGCATATAATAATCATACATATTTAGCCCTCAATTTCAACCAAAATTAACTGAATCTACAACCCATAGTGTACCAATTTTATGTAATTTTAACAAAAAAAGTCTTAAAACTCACTGATCCAGCCAGTTTAGTGACGCAAGATCTACTATCCAGATTGTTTTCTTTGAACGCTAAACTCACACACCCTCTAATCGTACTCTTTAAGTACGTACAAAATTGTTTTTGATGCAAGATTCACTACACAGTATCGTTTTACTTTTTCCTAGGCACCCTTTAGTCATACTTTTAAGTCCTTATAAAATAATATAATGTTTGAAGATTTACTATACAAAATCTTTGTTTACATTTTTCTAGAACGGTTAACTACCACATCTTTGGATTTACTCTTTAAGTTTATACAGATAATTGTGTTACCTTTTTAAAACGATTAACTCAGACGCATTTAATTCAACTTTTAAAACTACATCTTTATCTTTTACTCACTGGACTTAAACCCTTAACCACGAAAAATGCACCTTTTGTGCACACATTCGTACCTGTTCAGGTACGAATTATTTTACTTACATCTTCTTTGGTGCAACACCGTCAACGATAATGGTGGCGCCGGTGGAGGTCTCGATGTCAGGATACATCCCGCATCTGCCAACAAAAAGCTCAGTTTTCTTCAAATTCACTTCAAAATTTCATCAAAATGAACACTAAAACAAAAGATCTACTCAATAACTTAAACAACTGATACAAACTAATTAAAAAAACAGACTTTCACATCAAAAGTTGAATATTATTTACCCGTTGCAACCACTGCCGCAAGAGCAGCTTGAGCCACACCCACACTTCCCACCGCAGCAAGACATGATTCGATTGATTTGAAAGTGGTTTGATCGGAATTGATAGAGTTGGTGGTTTGATGGTGTGATCATTGGGTTGTATTTATGGAGAAAAAGGGGTTGTACAGAGTGGTTTAGCACCGTACACGTGTATGGCCATGTTGATCAACTGTCACATTCAGTTTCCTGATAATGTTGCATGAGATTTTTCGGCTATAAAGCTACCATTATTGTTGAAATTGATGGATGATTACAAAAGTTAATCAGGAGAAGTTTGATTATGTATTATGAAAAAATACATGTAAAGAGTAAATACATAATTCGTATTTGAAAATGATTTAACGGTGTGGTCGACAGTTAAAATTTGATCCGACCATATTTGCGTAATAAAATACCTCGAATAGTAGTTGTACCGGCACAGATGACCTACAAGTATGAATATATCACTAGGGTTTTATGTGTTAAACTTTCGTGGAAACGAGTAAGCATGTCTTAAGTGATAGATAGAACGCTTTAAGCATGTCAGCATTTGTGTTTGTGTTTGCGTTAACACACGAAAGCTTGTTCGCGTTTGTGGTATATGCATGACACCATTTTATGTTTCGTGTGATCATGTTTGGGTTCGCGTCACATTCTCAATTTGTGTAAAGTTTGACCGCCAACCCGTAAATACGAGCTATTTAACACATCCAAATAGTGATATATTAAAGGGTTAATAAACTTTATCAGCCAACTGAGATACATGTGTTTGATTAGTAAAAGAAAATATCATTGAGTGATTCTCTGGTGACTTCCATTTTATGACTTTTTATTATGAGTATTAAAACGTATGGGGCACACCTTACTTTCTTAAAAATGCATCTCCTTTTTCATTAAATCAATTTTTTCCATCAACTGTGTGCTGTATATAATTGTTTAACAAATCTTTCATAATAAAAAGTTACATTTTATATTAAAACTAGTATTAACCCCCTGCGTTGCCGAATGGGCGTAAAACCATATCAAATAGCACTAAAGACACCACCGTTAGCGACTGAAACGTCAAACCAATAACACACCACTGTTAGGCGAAACGTAAAACATATAAAACAATAACTAAGTCAATCTTGGACTAGCGCGTTGCGACGGAACCATTTAACAAGGGAAAAATATAAAACAAAAAAATTTCAAATGTAGACCGTAAACTGCCTCGTGTTAACGTAAAACATATAAAACAATAACTAAGTCAATCTTTAAACTACACACGTAAACTGCCCCGTGTTAACTCGAAAAATGTAGACCGAAACGTAAAACAAAAAAATTTTCAAATATAAAAAGTATAGTACCAAAGTTAAAAGTAAATAAATATTTGGGCTAAATTTTAAAGTAGTAAAAATGTTGGGTAAAATGAAAAAGTTAAAGATTAAAAAGAATAAGACAAAAGTTGAGTACAACCCTTAAACACATGTTGTACAACCCATAATGCATAAATGATTGGTAATTAATATATGTATAATTACAAGAGCTTTGAAGATTTTCCAACAACGGATTCTTTTCACTTGTGAGCTTCTTTCGTTGGATTTCAGATTTTTGTAAATTAGTATTATGCAGTATCAAGTTTTGTACAAGAAATATTAGAAATTATATATAGTTAGATTCAAAACTTTTAGAAATTTCATCTTCTTATTAGTCCAAACTCCAAATGAGGTAACTAAGTATGAAGGTAAGATCATCACAAGGGAATCTCTGGAACTTCGTGACGTTTATGCGAAGGAGAAGAGCAATGAATGGATCGGGGTTCACAAGGAAAGTCCACATAAAAAGACTGTCAGCTGACAGAGATATCTAAACGTATATTTTATATTATGTCGTCTGATACTGTATCGTAGTATATCATATAATGTCATGTAATGACTTATTATGCCATAACAAATACCATAAAAACCAACTTATGTCACATTCCATCCAAATAAGAAGGTTATTGAAGTGTACTATATTAACAAATGTTATTGGTGTATATACACATACATACGTTAAGGTCGTTACTAATCGACACGTTTTGTATTTCTCGATCACAATTCACAAGCGATGCTGCCTTGTTGTTTTAATGTGGTACTAGCTTAACATCATTTTTTGTCATTTCATTTATAACAATTAATGCAACAAGTAGACTTTTGATTCAGAAATGAAATTCGTTTAATTAAAAAGGAAAATAAAATATTTATTTGATAATAGATTGTTTGCAATTATACGACATATCACGTTACATTTGTTTTTATGATTATGAATTATCCTTATAGCTTTTAATTGGATGCCACCTTATACTAATTTTTATAACTAATTTTTTTAATACACTACTTTTTATTAAAAAAATATGAATATATATTATAATTACTTTTTCTAATGTATAAATAAATATAGTAAACTATAATTATGTTAAGTATAATAAAAACAATAATATTTTCTATATGACAAACAAATTTAATAAATTATACTATACCTACAATTTTCTACATAATGTTGATAATGAATTTGAAATAATTATATATCCATAGGAATAACATTTTAAATTTTCTTTTAAATTGTCCATAGGACATCCATAAGCCCCCTCTTAAAACACATATAAGAGTTAAATGTAGTTTTAAAAGATATCTCCTAGTTTGAGTTTACATGCATAACAGATAATGTGTGTGTAATCTTATTGTACTGGTGGTGGTGGAGCTTAAACATTCCCGTAAGGGGTGAGGGCAAAATTAAATTTCTTAAGGGGCACGAACTCGAGTTTTATATAAAAATTTACACTACTGTGCCAAAAATTTACATTACCGGACTAAAATTTAATACTACCGACAAAAAAAAGAGGGGGGCGGTGGCCCCCCGGTCCCTTCAATCCTCCGCCAATGTGTACTGGTTAAAGAAAAGGATTATTGGTCAAAACGGGTGTTGATTCATCAATCTTTCCTCCTTTTGTATTAATTTTATATTCAGTCTGAATCTTTACTGAATAGCCAACTCCAAATACATCCCACTTCATGGTGAATTGTTACCGACTTCAGTTCATTTAACCAAGAGAATTATAGAACAAAGATCGAAGAAAAATGGTTAAAGAAAAAGAAAAAAATGATGACTTATAATCACAATAAAAGAGAAAAAATAAGGAAATTATTTGGGAGATGCATGAAAAAGATGAACTTTATTACAACTTAGAGAGAACAAAAGATACATGGGACTATGTTTTTAAACAGTTCAATCAAGTGGCTTGCTTAACTAAAGGGAAATGGATATTGAACATATTTTAGTATTGGGTCTAGTTTTTCTTTTATAAATAGAATTATCCAGACGAAATAGCAGAACTAGCAAACCGCTAGAAACTATAAGAATCATATAAACTACAATAGCTTCATTATTCGACCTATGTTTGAACCAAAAAACCCTAGACTTTAGTATCATCAATACATCTGTGTATAGAGAAAGTTCCCTATAGGATAAAATAATCTTCATTTCTTGACCATCTAATGCACCAACGCGAGACCATAAAAAATCAACAGGACCACTTTTTGTTTGATCAAACCAATGCGGAGTGAACTTCGAAAGCATAGATGGTTTGCAGTTTGCACCACCAACCGTACGACTGTCGAATGTTACTAGCAAAGAAGCAAGAAATAAACACATGATCAACCGTTTCATTGTGTTTAGTATTAATATGGACTATAAAGTATATATTATTTTCCTTAATTTTTCTAGAACTTGTATTATTTAGTTTAATCACGTGTTTAATTATATGGGTCATACCAATATATCTATAGAATAACAGGTTTGCTAATCGTCACGGAACATTGATTTGGAGCTCTCTAGTAACAATTTTTAAATATTTTCTAATCTCATTTGTCACTGTTGAACTATTTTCTGTGCTTTTTTTAGTTTAAACAATTGAAATAAACGTTAGTGATCTCCAATAATTTTTTGAGAAGGGTCATTACGTTTGATGATTTACCATTTAACCCTTATAATTTTTTTAATATTTTTAAAAGTAATTGTTAGTGAAGAAAAAAGAAAATATAATAAAAAAGTATAAAAATATATTATTTAATTGAAAGAATAGAAGAAAAATAGTAATATTTTAATATAATTATAAAGATGAAAATAAAAAAAGAGATGTAAGTACTCTAAAAAAGACATCTCCTTTTTCATTAAATCAATCTTATCCATCAACTTCGTGCGGTATATAATTGTTTAACAAATCTGTCATAATAATTAGTTACATTTTATATTACAACGAGCAACGGCGTGACCGCACGTAGCGATGTGTTGGTGAATATTTTACCCGCGGTGTGGCATGGACAATGGTTGAGTGTCTGTGAACTTCATTACGTGAATTGTGATGGTGACGAACATGGTTTATCACGTAAAAGAAGGTGAGAAAGTGCACGCTTGCAAATGTCATAACCATTGTCAAAACGTTGTCGCAAACCCAATTACAACAGTTAAATCGACGTGGTTAAGTCCAAAAAACAGCGTGTGAAGTTGAATATATTTACCTACGAAAACCAAAATTTAGAATAAAAAACACATCGAAAGTAATGCAAAAATTTTCGAGTTCACAAATTTGGTATTTCTTACACGAATGTTTATAATTATTTAAATAAAGGAATTACTATTCTATTTAATAGGTTTTGTCGGTGGTGGATTTTAACTTTTTTTTTTGTTTATTTGTGTTTAAAATTTTCTTTTGTTTATTTTGTTTGTGTTTTAATTTTTTTTTTGTTTGTGTTTTAATATGGTTTGTTTTGAGTATGGGTTCGAGATTTTGGGGTGGGGTTTTTTGTATCTGGACACGTGTCTTTGATTTGTAGGGTTCGTTGACGTTGTATTTCTCCAGGTTCCTGTTTTCTTTCTTTCATTATCGATACCCTGACGATTCTCGCTATTAAGGTTTGGGTTTTCCTTTTGTTTGCTCTTTTCGGGGCTTTGATTTTCATCGGTTTTATATTTTGGACTGTGTCACTTTCTTGCGGCTTTGATTTTCATTTGTTTTGTGTATGGTGTTGCGCTTTGATTTTCATTTGTTTTGTGTATGGTGTTAGGCTTTGATTTAGTTTTTGGGTTCTGTGTGTTCTGGTGTGTTATGGATTTGGGGTTTTGGTGTGTTTTACTTTGTGTATTTTATTGATTTTATGGTTTTGAACATTCATTTTTATTTTGATTTAGGGTTACATTAAAACTCGCATACGCGCGCGCCAAAACCTAGTTTAAATTAAAAGAATAGTAGAAAAGTAAAAGAAGAAGCACAAAAATATAAAGTTGAGCGTACAGTTTGAACCCGCAACCCAATTGATGGAAAGCCCTTAGAAATTAACAAAATCCCCTTGCTCTAGACTCTTTTAGTTGTCATCTTTTGAAAACTAAGAGGATGTTAGGGATTACTTTTTAAAACAACTTATCAGCTTATAGATTAATTTCAATTCCAATAAGTTAATAAATTAATAAGTTAGTATGAAGTAACTTATTATTTTATTTTCTTTACAATCCATCACAATACCAAACAACTTATAACTTTTTAAAAAGTTAATAAGTTATAAGGTGTTTAAAATAAACAATCCCAAACATAGGCTAACTATGTAACCAAGGCAAATTTTCGAAAAAGAAAAAAAAGTCAAGTTTAAAGCCACCGACATTTGCAATTAAGTTATATATAATTGTAAGAGCTCTGAAGATTGTTCACCAACGGCTTCTTTTCACCTGTGAGCTTCTTTCGTTGGGTTTCAAATTTTTGTAAATTAATATTATACGGTATCAAAGTTACAAGAAAAATAAATCACATGTAGTTAGATTCAAAAGTTTTAGAAATTTATCTTCTTATTAGTCCAAACTCCACAAGAGGAAACTAAGTAGGAAGGTAAGACCGTCATAAGGGAATTTCTAGAACTTCACGACGTTAATGTGAAGGAGAAGAGCAATGAATGGATCGGGGTTCACAAGGAAAGTCTGTATAAAAAGACCGTCAGCTGACAGAGATATCTAAGCGTATATATATTATGTCGCCTGATATTGTATCGTAGTATATTATATCATGTCATGTAATGTCTTATTATATCATAATAAATACCATAAAAACTAAATTATGTCACATTCCATCCAAATAAGAAGGTTATTGAAGTGTACTCTATATTAACAAATGTTATCGCTGTATATACACATAGATACGTTAAGATCGTTACAAATCGACACGTTTTGGATTTCTCTATCACAATATACAAGCGATGCTGTCTTCTTGTTTTAATGTGGTACTAGCTTATCATTTGTTGTCATTTTATTTATGACAATTAATGCAACAAGTAGACTTTTGATTCAGAAAATTTTGTTTAATTAAAAGGAAAATAACCTATTTATTATTTGATAATAGATTGGTTGCAGTTATACGATATCACGTTTTTTTAACGGACATAATTTTTTAAACCCGGTCACCCGAGTAAACTCATTGGCGAAAGGCCATCTACGCCCGCGAATACAGACAGCGCCGGTGACCAGGCTCGCCCACCATTCCAAGGGAAACCCACCACCTAAAAGTCCACTGTGTTAAAACCTTTGGCCCACCAGGAGCATATTACACCTAGTGAGACTCCAACACATGACCTCCACTTTGAAATGTCATAGGATGCCTACTCTTAAACCAGTTGATTTAGGACTCATTGGCTATACGATATCACGTTACATTTGTTTTTAGGATTATGAATTATCCTTATATCTTTTAATTGAATGCCATCTTATACTTAATTCTATAACTAAATTATCTATTTTTAATACACTACTTTTTATTAAGAAAATATGAATAAATATTATAATTACTTTTTCTAATATAACGAAGATAAGTGTAAGAAACAATAATATTATGCCGTAAAGTTCTTCATTGATAACATATTATAAAACTATTTAATATATTATAAATATAGTAAATTATAATTATTTAAGTATAATAAAAAAACTATTTTTTTATATGACAAACAAATATAATAAATTATATTATAACTACAATTTTTTAAATAATATTGATAATGAATTTGAAATAAATATATAGCTATAGAAATAACATTTTAAATTTTCTTTTAAATTGTCCATAGGACATCCGTAAGCCCCCTCTTAGACACGTATAAGAGTTAAATGTAGTTTAAAAGATATCACCTAACGTTTTTGAGTTTACATGCATAATAGACAATGTGTGTAATCAAATTGTACCAGTCGATCAGGCTGAAAACTACAAACACCACTATTTAGGTGTCTATGAATCATTCTTTTTTGGATGGTTTGGTTTTAGATCAAATAAACCAAGATTATTGGTTGAAACGGGTGTTGATTCGTCATTCTTTCTTTATTCTGTATTTATTTTATATTCAGTCTGAATCTTCACAGAATAGCCAACTCTAGATGCAACCCACTTCATGAAAAATTGTTATTGGCTTCAGTTCATTTAACCAAGAGAGACATCGATAAAGAAAGAACAAATTGGTTAAAAAAAGAAAACAATGATGACTTATAATCACAATGTAAAAAGTTAAGAGAGAAAAAATAAAGAAAAATATTTGGGAGATGCATGAAAAAGATGAACTAAGAGAGAACAAAAGATATCTTAACCTAGTTATTCATGGGACTATTTTTTAGAAGAGTTCAATCAAGTGGCTTGCTTAACTAAATGGAAATGGATATTGAACATACTTTAGTATTGGGTCTAGTTTTTTTTCTTCTTGAACATAATTATATAGACGAAATAACAAAACTAGCAGGCCGCTAGAAACTATATAAGAGTCACCAAATATAAAAAAAACACACAATTATATAAACTGCACGAATAACTCCGATCAATAGCCTCATCATTAGATTTAGGTTTAACCCAAAAAAGCCTAAGCTTTAATGTCATTTTTTAACTGCCAAATGCACCAACGTGAGAGCATAAAAAATCGACAAGACCATCTTTTGTTTGACCAAACCAATGCGGAGAGAACTTCGAAAGCATAGATGGAATGAAGTTTGCACTACCAACTGCACGACTGTCGAATGTTACTAGCAAAGAAACAAGAAATAAACACGTGATCAACCGTTTCATTGTGTTTAGTGTTAATATAGACTATAAAGTCCATATCTTTTTCTCAATTTTCTAGAACTTGTATTAGTTATTTTAATCATTTGTTTAATTATATTGGTCATACCATAGATCCGTAAACATTGATTTCGAGCTCTCTAGTAACAATTTTTAAATATTTTCTAAGAGCATTCACATTGAATTTTTTTATCTTTATTCATATAATTATATTCAAAATCATTATATTTATCCATTATTTTTAATTAAATAATATTTTTATATCCTTATCATTATTTTTTTTCTCTCCTCTACTTATAATCACTTTTAAAAATATTAAAAAATTTATATGAACAATGATGCTTCAAATATACCAATCAATAATAACATTTTATATTAATGATTCTTAGACCAACGGGCTAAGGTGAGGTACCCATGACATGTAAATAAAGGAGATGAGGTATTCTCAGCAATGAGTTTCCTCCTAAGAGGGTTGGGGGTGCGGCCCCGGCTGGAAAACGGATAAGTGAATCCGATTAAGATAACATATATCCTCCGAAGCAAGATCATACAATTGACGTTCAAAAAAATTAATAACATTTTATCTATCTTTCACTCAGAACCATTTAAAATCATTTCATATGATATATCAAATAAATTCATATGTTTTTAGAGATTTCATTCGTCAATGTTAGAACTATTTTCCGTGCTTTTTTCTTTTTAGTTTAAACAATTGAGATAAACGTTAGTAATATCCAATCATTTTTTGAGAAGGGCCAATGACAAGACTGAAGATATCATCTCACTTGTCACATCTTTCACATGGACATATTATTAACCCGTAATAGAGGTTACAAGATGACAAGAGAATGTCATATAAATATATGATTTTCAATTATTTGTAAATGATCAAAATTGAATTGGCACGTAACAAACGTCCCCATGTGACAACTAAAGACATACATCGGCAACAAATTTTAAAAACTTAGTTATAGAATATTAATCTAACGAGGCAGGATTAAAAACACATAGCCAACTATAAGAATGAACGTGTTACAAGGTTTCTACGTAAAAATAAGTGATGCTTAAAATGTGACAAAAACAAAACTTATAAAAGTACATTGTGATAGCCTAATCTACATTATTGCTAACACTCTTAATCGTTACCGTCGTTCGTAAGCATCCTAAGACATTCTTTTAGCTCGGAAACACACCAACCAGATATACAACTATACCTAACATCCATCTTAACTCATAATATGCTTTTCTAGCCTCCACCTCGTCAATTTTATTAGTGACGACCAATGTCGTCATGATACTTGAGCTCCGATACTATAACTCTAACTGTGGTCAAACCGGCCCCTTTCTAACATCTAATGTTACAGCCAGATCTACAACATAAGCAAGAGCTCTAGTCCATTCTCTGTAGCAAGAAAAACATGCAATAAGCCCGCTGTTTTCTTAGGAACCTTTTATAAGGCTCAAATTAATATTCAATGTGACTGACATGGCGTCCTAACTCATAAGTTTAATAAATTGGGCCTAGAAGTATCTTTTATAAAACTACTTTAACTAAGAAATTTTGTGAATATTATATAGATGTTTTATAATTTGTAATACGTAATAAATTTAAGGTTATTTTTTTTTATCTTATAATCAAGATAGTAATAATATACTATCTAGGGTTGTTCAAATACCTTGAAGTCCGGAGCTCGCTCGGAAAAAAATCGCTCAAAAACAACTCAATTACAAACCAATCTAACTCACGTCGAAACGGGGCAAAACCAAGCTAGCTTGTTATGACTCTTTTAAACTCGAGTTGGCTTGAATTATTTATTTTTAATTATGTATATGATATTTGAATTAATATACATGTTAATAATGCATATATTTTCCCATCTTAAGTATTTTTTTTGTTACAAATTTATATTTATCTATACTTAATTGAAATTAATTTGGATTTTGTAGTTTTAGATGGTTGTTTAATGATTTCAAAAGAAAACGACAAGAAATGCATGAAGATTTTAAAAGTCTACAGGCTATTATGATCGTGACTGATTCTATCATGATCATAACATGCATCAGGTCATCTTTTCATGCGCATTATGGTCATGACTGATTCTGTCATGACCATAACATGTATCAGTCACTCCTTTTAAGCTCTTTTTTATTTTGGGAGAAATTTTGGAGTAGAAACCCTACTTTTTCTTCATTCTTGTAGTGACTTTGAATAAAGTTTCTCAAAAGTTCAAGCTAGGTTGAAGATCAAGAATTTCAAAAGAAAATTCAACTCCACACAACTCACCTCTACTTATCTTTGGAATGAAAATATCTAAATCTATCATGTTTTCTTCCTGCGCATTATGGACATGACTGATGTGACATCCGTCACCAAAAGGTCCGTCTATTGACGTGTTCCGTTATCTTTTCGTTAGTCGGTCATTCCTCATCTTTATGAACTACCTGTGTGGATACACTTGTGCTTTTGTTGTTGCATTGCTGCCACTTAAACCCTTACACATATCACCACCGTCATCATGAAATACACCATTTTTATATAAATTCATTGTTATAAATAAAACCATTTTTAAGTTACAAATACCATCAATTACATTTTTGTCATTTATATAACGAGCCTAATTAACGTCGTTTTCAACCGAAACAAATTTGGGAACTCGAGGGCTAAGTACAGGGACTAAACATGGCATTTTGTGAAACTAGGGCTGGGTATAAATACCCCTTACCAGCCCTAGCCTTCATTCCATCTTCATCTTCTTCA
>BJCM01210963.1:0-20178 GCA_018326385.1 Flaveria bidentis
TATTAGAAAATATATGAATTTAATTTTCTTAATAAAATTTATTTTTAAAAACATAGTTTAATTTTAAAAAAAATATAAATGAGAGAGAAAAATTTATCAATTGACCAAATTAATTTTTATGAAGAGAGAGAATTTATTTGAGTGTTTAAATTACTTTAATATCATTTTGAAGGAAAAATAAAGTGATGATTTTTATAAGAATCACAAGTGTCAAAAATATGGTTTAAGAATATATGACAAGTGACAAAAGAAATTTTTTTTATTAATATTTATAGATTATAAACATAATTTCTATATGCTTTTAACAATCATTTATCTTTCTAGGTGATCAGCTTCTTAACTAGCTAATGTGAATAGTATAAATTGTATGAGATGCAGTAGTAATATTAACAGATGTGACTATTGCAAATTTGTTGGCTAAAAATACCTTAACATATATTATTAAAATTTCAAACAAGTTTTTTGAAAACCAAATACCCAAAAGTCATTCATTATAACCGCATATATAGTTAATACATCCATATGTGTCATTTTATGTAATTTAAGATTTACACTCACATTTTATCATATGATTTTTACAACTAATGACTACAGACTCAATATGACTTCATAATCTAATTCTACAACGCATAATTAAAATGTGAAAGAATGTAATTTTCTTAATTTATATATCAAGATCATAACAAAATGTAAAATTTAATCGTTTTTTGTGTCATTTTACATAAGTAATTTTTTATATTAGCTAAAATGATGACAAGATACACCATCACATCATTAAAAAAATTAAAATGTCATCATGTTACCCGCTACGGAAAATTACTTTTATAAAGGTAAAACCTTTAAATCGTTCTACACAAAAGAATTAAAAAATCATTTCTTACATATAATGAATAACATATAATGCAATAACATACAATAAGTACACGCAACAACTTCACATGTGATACATTTCATTCAATCTTTCATGATAAACATCTTTTTTATTACAATGAAAAACTCAACTTTATAATTCTTCTAGTAATGTAATAAAGCTTATATATAATGAGTTGATCAGCTCTTTTAATTGTTAACAATAATCTTAATAACTATGTATCACAATACGTAAACTCTTATTTATATTGTTTTCCCTAAAAAAGTACTTAAAAAATAAGTATCAAAATGCATATTTAATACAAAATCAATTTTATATATAAAAATACTAGAGAAACATAGACAATTATGTGTATTGTTTTAAATTTAATACATAACATATTTCTTTTACTGCATCTCTTTTCATTTTCCATCAAACGTTATTATTTGTCATATATTAAGTCACAAGTGTGTATAATAATAGTCTTGTAAAGTTAGGATCATTTAACAATTAATAAATATTTCAATAGTTACGAGTACTAATAAGAAATAGTTTATATTTTTTACATAGAGTTGTGTATATATATACATTCTTCAAAATAACATTAGCACTTCTCAAATTAATGTTTATATGTTTTAATTTTTTTTATTCATTTAGTTACACATATGTATATAATATAATATAATCATCATATGACTTGTACATATGTAGATTACAATTCATTCATTGTTTTATAGTTAAACTCTATGAGATCAACTATTAAACATCATATTTTAATTATTTTTATATATAAAAAACTTATGTGTTGATATTAGTTCTTGCATTTTTAAAAATATTTATGAGTTCTTAAATAATATTAATCCTATTCTTGTAATACATTAGGTAAATTTGATTATGTATTAGAGTGAAGCATGGATCATGAAAGAGTGAATTATTTATTTATCAAACTTCAAAACCAAAATACAACGGTACAACCTAGTGATATCAGTAAATTTAATTGATGTATTTTTTCAACAGTAAATTCAAGTCTTACCGGCCGGAATCAATGTTATAGATTTATGGATAGATATAACCGACCCATGTGTCTACCAAACTTTTCATAATCGGATCGAACGTCTTATCGAGCCGTTGGTCGTTTCGGTTTAACCGATCGGACCAGACGTAAGAATTAAAAAATATTATAATTATTTATTGAATATACGTAAAAACAACACCGACCGGTTCAACCGGTTCAACAGCTAAGGTTCAAAACAATTATGTATACCATAAACAAAACTTACTAAAAATAAAAAAAATATTCTACACACATGTTTAAATAATATTCGTGGCAGAATACATACAATAAGTACAAAAACCTAGCCGTATTCCTCATTTTAATACCACCCATGTTATTCAGTTCTCACCATAAATTCTCCTAACATTCTAAATCCCCAACGACATTTATATCACCATACTCACTCATCATCTCTACACATACACTCCACTTCTCCATCAATGGCGACGGTATCATCGTCACCGGAGCTCCACCTCCACAATCTCCGACCACTCAAACTCCTAGGCACCGGAGCCACCGGCACCGTCTTCCTCGTTCACAACCCCACCACCGACCCATCAGCCCGCCACCCATTCGCCCTCAAAGTTGTCGACAAACGCCACAACCACAACAACTCCGACCGCCGTGCACGGTGGGAAGTCTCCGTTATCCAACAGTTGACTCAAAACCCCCACCCATTTCTCCCGTCGTTGATCGGAACGTTCGAGACTGAAGAAATTATTGCGTGGGGTGTACCGTACTGCTCCGGCGGTGATTTGAATGTTCTCCGGCACCGGCAGACCGACGGCGTTTTTTCTCCGGCGGTTATAAGATTCTACGCGGCGGAGATCGTCTGTGCGCTGGAACACCTTCATTCCATGGGCGTTGTGTATCGTGATCTGAAGCCGGAGAATGTATTGATTCAGAACTCCGGTCATGTGACGTTGACGGACTTTGACCTCTCACGAACGCTCACACCAAAAACGTTGAAATCTTTAATCCGTTCGCCGGAGATTGATATAGATAAACATAAACATAAACACCACCGTAAGCTCACCGTTAGCTCATTGAAGAAGGTAAAAAGCGCCCGCGTGACTCCAATGACACGTAAGGACGCTGTTTTTACCTCCGGCGAAAGGTCGAACTCGTTCGTGGGGACGGATGAATATCTGTCGCCGGAGGTCGTTCGTGGCGACGGACATGAGTTTGCTGTTGATTGGTGGGCGTTGGGAATACTCTGCTACGAAATGTTGTACGGTACAACTCCGTTTCGTGGGAAAAACCGTAAGGATACGTTTGGGAGAATATTACTAATGCCGTTGAAGTTCGTCGGAAAGCCGACGGCGTTAACGGAGTTAATCACGGAGCTGCTGGAGAAAGAGCCCTCGCGCCGGCTGGGGTATGGTGGAGGCGCGTGTGAGGTTAAAGAGCACCCGTTTTTCACCGGTTTGAGGTGGGACCTCTTGACGGAAGTTGTACGGCCTCCGTTTATTCCGTCAAGAGACGACGTTGGGTTGAAGTCGAAGGTAGACAGAGTAGAGGGTTTCAGCGTAACGGAGTATTTTCAGAAGGTGAGGCCACTGCCGTCGCCGTTAGAATCTCCGTCGAGAGATGAGTGTGAATATAACGTCTCGTTAACGGAGTTTTAACTACTAACACACGTGTCGAGTATTCTACTATTCTAGTTCTAGTGTTTAATATCAAAGTAGTGTTTTTGCGGCTTTGTATATAAGAAAATAACGGTTGAGTGTGGTAGTTGTAAAGAGGTTGGAGAAATTAAGATACGCGCCAGGTGGCGCGTGAGTATGGGGTCTTTGTCGTTGTGGGGCACACAGGCGCTTAGATTAAGGCTTTCTGTAACGATATATGATTAGGTGTTGTTTAGTAGAAATTTCAATAAGTAAAACGGAATAAAAGGTTTTGTATAGCTGCCTTTTCTTGTTATTTTATATTAAGAGTTTTTAGTTTCCTCTTGTTTTCTATCATTGTACTTAACCACTAAACCTCTAAGATGATGTGTGCTTATTATACCTTCAAATACCATTTGATTAAATGTTTGTTGGTAACTTTCATTGTTACTGATTGTAGTATTGTAGGACCGTTCATTTAAATTAGTATAAAGTGATTATCTTAATAGGGGTTTAATAACTTATAGATATGTCTTGTAATTAAATTAAATAAGTATTATGTTAATTAACGTTGATGAAAGCGTTTGACAAAACCATATTATTATATAGTCTGTACTTTATTAAAACATGCATGTATTTAAAATTTGTTACATATTTTAGTGTGTTAGATTGGATAATTGATCCATATAATTATATCTTTTATCAAAACAAGTCAAGATGTGCGTATTATATGTTTGTTTGAGTTTATAATAATTTTTAGTATTATAGATTTATAACCTCATGGTTTTTAAGATTAAACCCTAAGAAATTGTTATTTCAAGGAACAATGCCCCCTTAATGAGAGTCTCAAGCCATCTCTCTTAGGGAGTGAGGTTTAAAGGCTGACAACCCCTAAGAGTATTCACAACTTATTTTTTATTTTTATTTATATAATTACATTAAAATTTACTATTTTTTTTCTTTTATTTTTAACTTTATCATTATTTTTTTTATCTCATTCACTCACAACCACTTAAAATATATTAAAACCATTATATAATTTTGAACAACGATTCCACAAAATACAAATTGAACAGTAAATTTATCATATCTTTCACTCACAACCACTTATAATCATACCATATAATATAGAAAACATACTCACAGAAATATAGAGAATGAATTATGAATGCTCTAACTAGTGTTGAGGTGGGTTTAAGGGATAACAGCCCCCAATTGGGATAGAGCTCAATCCAAGAGACGACAACCCTTGATGATCTCTGAGAGGCGAAGCTTATGACTGGGTCGGCCTAGGTTTAATGGGTAGAGGGCCTAGAGGCCCTACAGCAAATGGCGTAGCAAACAAAGATTCAATATTTAAGTAAATAAATGTTTGCGGCAAATGAATCTTGAAGAAAATATTTAATTTAGAATATAAGTTAATATTTCTATTAATTATTAAGACATTGTTAACATAGTAATGAGAATGTGCAGCAACTTCCCACACATTTCCCCCCCTTTTTTTTCCAAGAAGTTGTAAATTGTATAGCAAATTTGACACAATGTTTACACATAACTATAAAACAATCAATTTTCGTTGCATATGGGTTGCAATTTCATTTTGCTACACATATATCATGTGTAACATATGCGACACAAATATACTTAACATATTTTCTTAAAATAGGGTGAATGAGATAAACTATCAATAAGTTACTTAAAATAAACTCATACTAAAATATCAAAATTACTTGAGCTCAATCGAGAGCTCAAGCCAAATCATATCAATTATTAGAAAGATGGTTTCGATGACAACTTAAATTATAGCCCAAATTAAGGTAAATTAAACAAGTAAGTTTGTCTTAGATTGATGAACGTGTTGCTAGCATTCCGGATAATGGTTCTTGACTAATAATTACAAAGAACGAATCATACTTTCAAATCAATCCATCAAAACACGAGTTACGGGAATGATTTGACAAGTCCTTTATACCTTAGCGCTCATGCAACTCAATTTCTTTCTTTTTTTTAATATTATATATTTTCACATACATATTATTAAAAGTAGAAATTACATGATTAGAAGGAGACATAATGTTCTCAAATTACGGGACTAAATCACTAGATTGACTTAATGACTTACACAAAAAGAAGTCGTCCTACATAAATATTTATACATAGATATATATATATATATACAAGTTTTTAAAAGTACGATTTTTTATATCAACTAATATCATTTGTCTTTATCAAAATGAGTTCATAGAACAGTTTTCGGTTGTTTGAATGAAAATTTTTAGGGTGGTCACTCATCCTATAATTACCCTCAATTGAGCATTTTTAACCGTGAACTTTTCCTCTCTTCTACAATCATTTTATGGCGTAAACATAGTGATATTTTAAACGTGACATTCCTTATGATCTAGTATTTATCTTGTGGACAAAATAAAACATGATATAGGAATTCCCTAAGGTGCCATAATGTGTATGTATTTTGTATAATAGTCATCGTACCTTCTGACCCCATTTAATACTAAACGTGTGTAACATCTCATTCATACATTGTGCTGTAAATGCAGTTGTCATGTGTAAAACAGCAAACCTTGAATCCTATCTTGTTAAGATTTTTTAGGAACTTGAACGTTGATGATGGATCACATAAATTTATTTATGTTACCAAAAAATGTTAAAAACAAGTGATATAATAATTCTTTGAGAGTTTTTACTAACATCCATAAGGATAACAATATGATTAACTCTTGCAAAATTCCATCTCATTTAAAACTAGTAAGGTGTGATACGGTGATGTATAGGTATTAAACTATATTATTATGGTTACTAGTATGAGTCTACGGGTTCAGTTAGGTTTTAGGGTTACTAGTATGAGTTCACGGGCCCAGTTAGATCAAAAATTGATTAAAAAAAATAAAGTTTAAGCAAGTTGCGGTACCTACTACTTTTGCCAGCTCGTTATAATATCAACTCAAGATTAAACTTAACTTAAAGCTTGTCTTATAAAGAAGTAATAACTCGAGCATAATATATCAAGCTAGTTATCGATTATTACCACAACTAGTTTTTTTTAACAAATAGAAGTTTCGATGGCTCACTATCATTTAACAAACAAGTCAAGCTCTCGAGCCGGTTCTCGTATTATAAACTAGTTACAAGTCAGACTTAGGTATCATACGTAAGAACATAAGTCTAGCTCACAAGAATTGAATTAGTATGTGGCGTTCTATTGATTTATATTGATTTGAGCCCATGCTTAAACTCTGTTAATTTAAACAAATAAAGCTAAAATTTTGTCAAACACGATCAACTAGTCTCATTTTCGTACTAGAAATGTGACGAAGTGAAACTTCAAACCTACATCAAAGTTTAATAATATTTATAACTTGATGGATATATATTAATAAATTAAAAGTTAACCCATAAGATCATATTAAGAGCCATTTTAGCACACCAATACGAACCCTTTTACTAGCATGTGCATTGCTTTTATCTCGTGACTAGTAAATGGTCCCTTAGGAATACTAGCAGCCAAAACACCATGCTATTGAACCACATCTGCCACATGGTTCGAACCCACTGTCGCACTCACTCATCGGGACCATTCGGATTCCTCCTTATTTCATTTAAAGTTTTTGCATGCACTATAAAATTTAACTGTAGTTTTCACCAGTTATTACAACATTATGATCCATCTATTTCCAAAATAAAACAAAAAGGTAAGATATTGACATCAAACGGTCATTGTTAGAAACAAAAAACAATTGCAAAACACAACATGGTTACTGATAAATAAGTGCAATAAGGTCGGAGCCTACACAAATTATATCCCATAACAAATAAACTTTCATATTACAATTTTACAAAACAACCCGTACAACTTAACCTTTGATAAGATTAGCCCAACAAAAAGTGGAAGTGATGTAGAGCAGAATTAGGAACCAAAAAGAAAATAATCTAAAGAGAAAATTGATAAAATATTAAATGAATCACCACTGTATCCACTACAACAAAATGAAGCTAATAAGCTTATAATATGTTGCATCTAGTCTTATAAAAGTTGTATTAGACCTTGTAAAAATTGTATTAGTCTAAAACATCTTTTGCCTAAAGTTGCATTAAATCTAAAGCAATATTTTTGTTAGATAATACAATTTTTTATTAGTAGTGATCAAACTCTATAGAGTAAATTTAAATATGGTAAGCTAGTCAAGCCAAATTTTGATCGCATAATACAATTCCTTCCCTAACGTAAGGTGTTGTAACCTTAAACGTAGCTCAAATTATACCCTTTAAATTTGGGCCTTTTCTAGCCCCTTTGTTATATATCAGTTGTTTAAGTGTGAGTTTAATAGCTCGTGAATCAGCTCCCATCACACAATAGTTAACGAAAGCAACACTTACATGGTCATTGATGGTGATGTTCGACAAGCAGTTCGATCATGTCAGCTTGTGATAGTCGGAACTCGGGAAGAACGGCGACCGACGATGTGATCGATGGTGATCCGTGAAATGCGTAATGGAAAGCAATGGGATGCACATGCAATGCCGGAATGTCGCTACTAGTGTCCATGTAAAACGACATTTAATTGTATTGGATTTTAGTGATGTGATGAGACAAATTTTATGAAAACGAAGAGGAATCCGTGCATTTGTCTTATTATATATCTTTTTTTTAATTTAGTGTTATTTATGTAATTTATTATGCTATAATTTTAATATGTTTTATTAATTAGTTTACGGCCATATTTATGTACGTTGCTTGGAATCATGCGTAATTTTAATTTTATTAAAAAAAAATTGTAATATGTCATGCCATGATGCCAACACAGAAAAATCGATAAACTTGTTGATTTAGGTTAACTGGATTGTTTTTTCTATTGTTTTTTACGAATCATTTAATTGTTTTTTTTTTTTAATTTTCTTTATGTTTCTGATTTATTTGTTAGTAAAAGACTAGTGTTATCCACAAATTAACCTTTTCATATCCGTTTAAAAAAAGAGATCTAGTGATTGAATCTATTCTTATAAAGTTGTAAGAGTAAATACTATACACAATGTAGAGTTATAAACTTTATCACTTATACTTGCATATTCTACGATTTAAACTGTTTAGCAGAAGACACCTTAGGTATCCTATTAAGTATTTTAAGGTTGTTTGATAATTTCTTAATAATTAAATTCTAAACCAACTAACAGGTTTAAACCATTAAGTGTTAAACTATTAAAATGTCTGAACAATTAAAAGCTAGTATATCGTTTAATTATTCAAAGATAAAAGATCTTAATCATTTAGCATTTATATAATGTTTAACATTTCATAGGCGAATATCTAAATCATTTAAACATTTACTTGCAAAACAAACAATCTAAACTATTAATTATTGAACAATTCTAAAATTTAAACCATTAAAAGACTAAAACAAACTTTCTCTTAGTCTTTCACTTTTAGTGTTCATGTTAGTTATGTAAATATATATGAAAATGTAAGCAAAGGTAACCAGCCAACACAAAATAAGTTTTGAAAATATTAAAAAGGTTTACAAATTTGTTCATTTGTCACAAAAAGACATAAAATAACCTCATAATGACTACACAGTCAACAAATTCGAAATATAAAAATCGCATAAAAATATCAATCTAGTTCTAAATCTAGATGATACAAGAAATACATAATTTATACTAATAAAACAAAATAAAATTTATGTTTATTTCGGATAAAGGTTTATATTGATGAATAATAACATTATTTTTATATCATTGTTTATACCTAAAATATATGCTTTTTATTTATAATCAATATATTGATATGTTATCTATCATATATTAATTAGATTATATTTATACATAATCTACCAAATAATTTTTTATTTCACTTGTCTAACACACGCGTATATAACCTAGCTGAATTAAATAATGCAAGAAAAATAATACAAGTCCGTTGATACCTTATTTTAAAGTTATTATTTTTAAAATCAAGACATTTGAAAAACTTCGACAAAACTTTTGTTTTAAAATTATAGTGTGTAGGACTGTTAGTGTAGGTTAGTTTTTAAACGGGCTTAGGCCCATTTTCTAAATTAGTAGCCCAAGGTCATTGTGTTGTACTTTACGTGTTTACCCAATTCTTTTCGTAGGAAGATAATAAGCCCATAACAAAATAATTTCTATTTTACACTTGCACAAGATCACATCTTATGAAAACCATAAATAATACAGATAAACATGGCATTTTTATATCATCAAAATGAACTAATATCCAGAATTTCTTAGCAGGGATCATTATTATTGTGTGGACATTTACATTGGTAGTCTCGGCTAGGTTTAGTCTTATGAAAATAGTGAATCGAAATCAATATGATTAGGACCCTTACATATAACACATCAGTAACGATCTTTAAAGTAATTTTATCATGTAATAATCCTTGCTCATAAATCATAACCAAAATGCATGCAATGCAAAAATAATAATAAAATGCACATAAACTTACTAGTAGGTCACTTGATATGCAAAAACTAAACACTACATATATCGTAGATTTTCACTCTTATGCAACAATTAAACACTACATATGTTGTAGAATTCCACTTTTATGCAACAACTAAACACTACATATATTGTAGAATTCCACTTTTATGTAACAAGTAAACACTACACATATGTTGGATTCATAAAATATGCAAGCATACATTATTTGTTAATTAATCATAATCCGTATGTGTATATATACATATGTATGTATATGTTTAATTCAAAATCAATTTCAAGTAAATAGACACTAGAGCTATGTATAACGACGCACTTATAGTTTAAAATATGATAAATAATTCGATTGTATAATCAAATAGTTCTTTCTCTTCCTCTACTACTATATGTAATCAGAACTATATACAAGAGCTTTAAAGCTCTCGATACTCTATTTAAAATTAAAATGTTATAAGACGGAAAAATATATACACATCATCCTTATTATATAAAAAACACAGTTAATATGATTAGTTATATCCTTGCAATTATTTGAAAGGATTTGGTGAAGTAGATCTATATATATTTAATGCATCATTAATGAGATGGATTCCATGTGGTCCGAGTCATATATACATGATAGCGAATGCAATCTTTCAAATAAATAAGTTACTAAAGTTCTTAAATTCTTTTTCAATACCCACAATAGGAGAATATGTATAATATATTTTATTTAACTCCATTTTATAAATTAATTGACACGTACAGGTTGGTTTATGTGGCATATCATTTTAACAACCACATACACATGTGGTATGTTATGCCATTTTCATGTCACATGTTGGCGAGTGTTATTTTAATTCTTTTGCCATTATATTTTAGATCTTCACCTAAATTAATTCAAATGGTGCTTATATCGATTTTAACCAACTATTTATGCTTATAACACAATCTTTCACAGAATTCTACTCTAGATCAATATTTGCCCATCAAGAACATATGCATCCATAATGTTGGTTATACTAGCTAGATAACTAAAATTAAACCTAACCAACATATTATTGTCATTATCACATTGACATCTTTCCAAACTATATAATTTCAATTACAAGCTTAATTTTTAAAAATTCATACTTTATGTTCGAAATCCCCTTAAAATCAAAATAAGCACCATTTGAAATAATTTAGGTGAAAATCTAAAATCTAATGGCATAAATTGAGATTATAGTAAATGATGATGATTTTGACCCATAATTAACCTTGGTTAGCACATTGGTGAATTGATTGACCATGGTGGTCAACAATGGTTTAATTGTTCTAAAACACTTCTATAAGTGTTTTAATAACTTGTACAATTGGTTTGGGATCTGAGGTTAACAATTTCATTAATGGTTTTTGAAATAAACATGTCAAATCAAATTAAAATTTGTTCAATTTAAGATCAAATCTCTTTTTCGGTGTGTCAACGTGATGAAATTGTGCAACTTGAAACGCACTTGAAACAGTGCATGTGTTCTTGACAAATGATTCCAGGAAAATAAAGTTGGATACGCCATTCAAATGATAAATTGGTCATAAAATCACTTGGTTTAATTCTACACAAAAGAAACACAATTTTCAAATCTAAACTAAACCTTAGGTGTTCAAGTTTATTTGATAAAGACTAGTTATTTTGGAACAATTTGTTGTCGAGGTGGGTACAGACTAAAGTTAGCTTTCCCAAATTGCGTATACATCAATACGTTTTAATCATCTAATTCTTTAATTTTCACACAAGTGTAGAGAAACACAAATCAAACTATCTAAACAAAATTCAACCACATAAACATGAACAACTCAAGAGATAGCGGTAAAACAGGCGTAGAAAACTTTTATTATTTACCAATCCTAAAAAACCCAACCAAAACCCTAGATCTTCAACTATTGTTGAAGATCTTATAGAAATACAATACGTACAATAACTGATTATTTATCAGTTGTTGTGAAGACAATACAAGCAGACTTACAGACTGTGAAGACAATACAACAGGGAGCAAACCCTAGATCGAGAGACGATAACTATGAGAGCACAACAAGAATAACAAAAAAAAATACAACTCTAACTGATTCTGAATTCTCACAAGCTTATAAACCCAAGAGTTACACTTGAGCCCCTGCACAAAAGAAACAATACAAAACTAACCCTGAAGAATCACTTCATTTCAACAATAAAACCAACAATTACAACCAGCCTTTTTAACAACAAGTTATGAGGGAGAATGACTTGGATTCCATATGAAGTGTTAAGAGTAGAGGATGTACAAAAACTTTAGTACTCTGGCTCTAATAACAGCCATTGAAGTTCGTCATTACTTTTTTAACGGTAAATGTACGACCCTGCTTTAAAGAATATGTGTTATCTTAATCGGGCTTACCTATTAATTTCTCAGCCGGGACCGCACCCCTAACCCCCTCAGGAAGAAAAACCATTGCTGAGAAAACACACTAGCTCAACTCTTAATATTTTTGCTCAGAGTAAGACTTGAACTCATAACCTTTCATTTATTTATATGTCATGTATAACTCACCTTAACCAGTTAGGTTAAGGATCGTTGGTAGCTCGTCAGTACTTGAATGTTAAACTTGAAGGACTTCACTCAAGGGTAAGCCATCATCCAACAACATTTCTTACAAAACATGACCAACGCATATAAGAAATGTTGTTGTATGAGAGTTTAAAGTTTACTGCCTTCAAACAACTTCCGGACTATTTAACTATTGTTATCCATGTGATTAAGTTTTCTTTTTAAACGGATTTCAGATTACTCGAATAATTCTATTAGTGATATTGTAGAAGAAGTTATAACTAGTGACACTATTAAGTTCAATTATAATTTATTTGCTTTTATTCTTTTGAGTGGATACGAAAAAACGTGACCACATGCTTGAAATAATTTAAATTCAATAATTTGTGACAAAGTCCACATCTACAATGGCTGAAATGGCAAGACTTGTTATACCTAAGAAACATGCACGTATTTATGTTTAGCCATTGACGTTGTATTATGCTTTTTTGTCCATTATATTTATTCCTAAAAGGCTAAATAATATTCTAAATGCCGACATTTTGTTTATATGCTATAGAAGATATTTGTAAAAATTTAATCTATATTGAGTAAAATTGTATATGTGTATTAGAGTGTACATGAGATATAAACTTTAAATAATAAGGCTTAGGTGTATTATTGTATCAAACTTATCATCAACTGCAATTTTACGGGACATACTTTCAACTTCTCTTTTTACATATTCGAATTTTAAAGTTTCAAGTTTTGATGTAGTTTAAACATGTAAGATATCAATTTTGCTGACGTGGCATTTGTGTCATGGTCCATGACTCCATGGGTAAACGTAAACTAAAGAAAAAAATGATTAAAACTATTTTTTGAATGTTTTACACATTTTAAATGTTATATTTGAAGAGCTAAAGGTAATAGACATACCATAGTCACACACTCACACATCCCCCTTCGCTCATGAAAAAAATTACATTTCTTTAATACACATGTTATGTGCTATATGAATTTACATTTTACAAGTCAAAAAAAAAAATCAACAGTCGTGTATCACATATCCATGTTTCTCTCACATATAGTATATTTTCGGTGTTAAGATGAAGATAGAATAATGATTGAATTTAAACAATATATGTAAATATAATATGGTTATTTTTATTAGACGTGTACCATCTTCATTGCAAAATGATAATAAAATATCAAGGGGAACAAAAGCTCCCATGTATTCATATATTAAAAAGAAAATTTTAGAACTTTTTACTCAATAAAATAAATATATGTCCCTTATTTAACCGTTAGAATTTAGAAACCACTTTACAAAAGCTGTAAATCGTCACACTTACAAAAACTAATAAAACACAGTGTTTTTGCGACCGGATCGGAACAGCCGGTCCGACCGGGGATCGGTTCGGTGACTTTCCGAACAAGGAAACCGGACACGGTCGGATCGGTTTTTCAATTTTTTTATTTTAATGGGTAAAAATAGGGTGTTAAATCATAAATTAGTGTGTTGTATATATAAATATATTTAAGCTTTATATATAACTATAAAATATGTATATAAAAATCATATATAAATTACATATATTTAACTATATATATAAATATAATTAAAATATAGTTAAATCCGATCCAACCAGTTCGACCGCTAAACCAGTAAGACGTCCGATTCGACGTTTAATCCGGTTCTGAAAACATTAATAAAACCATCACACTAAAAGATAATATCCCCTTTTATGCAATATGTATAAACTGCAAAGTGAACTTACATACATTATACATAAACTGATAAACATCACCGGAAACTTTTTCCGATCACCGACATCAACTGAAAACAACATACACCACCGGCGAGTGGTTAATCTATCAATCAAACTAACAACCTTATGAACAACCTTTAAGAGGCTTTCCACACAGGCAATCGTTATACATAAACGACGATGCTTCCAGATGATCGAACCACGAAGCTGCCGGAATCGCACCACACAGATGATTATGGCTCAGATCCAGATGACCGATATACGACGCCGATGAAATCGACTTCGGAATCGATCCTTTGAGCTTGTTATATGATAGATCCATCACCATGAAGTACGATCTCGGACCGAAAGCGTCAGGTATGTTACCTTCAATCGCGTTTTTACTTAGATTTAGGATGCTAATTCGAGAGTTGATTAACGTCGCCGGAATCTCACCGGAGATCATGTTTCCGTCGAGGTTCAGTGTTCCTAACACCGACATTTTACCGAGTGAGTTAGGAATCGGTCCAGTGAGTCGGTTCATCGAGAGATCTAGATCGGAGAGACGGTAGATGTGCGAGATCGTTTCCGGTATCGGTCCGGTGATTCGGTTGCCGGAGAGTAACGCACGGCTCATCATCCGAAGCTTCCCGATGTTTCGAGGAATCGTACCGGAGATCATGTTGTTTCTCAGATCTAAATGCTTCAGAGACGATAGATCGGCTAACGATATCGGAATTCTGCCGGTGAGTTTGTTGTCGGCGAGGTTGAGGACGGTGAGACGCCGGAGTTTGCCGATATTGGAAGGGATTTCGCCGGATATTTGGTTTCCGATGAGGTCGAGAATGCGGAGGAACGGGAGAGAGGAGATGCAGGGAGGTATAGCACCGGAAATGCCTTTCCAGTCTGCTATGATTATACTGGACAGTCTCTCCAACTTGCAGATAGCCGGAGAGATTGTGCCAGTCATGAAACCTGTGCGGTGAGCTTTCTGGAAGATTGGATCTTCTGACTCACCGCGCATGTTTATGTCTGCGACACGTTTGGTGGCGGTGTCGCAGGTGACGCCGTACCATTTGTTGCAGCAATCGTTTCCGGTCCATGAGTTGAAAATGCCCAAATGGGGCTCGTGTAAGGCGGCTTTGAAGGCTAGTAGCGCCGCCCTATCTGAGGGCAGACATGCGTTCACTGTTAGTATGACAGTGAATGATAATGCGGTTGCGATTAACCACACTAGGGTGCACATTTCTCTCCGAATTTATTAGCTCTCACACGCAACATACACTGATTAAGGGCTCTATATATATGCATGTTTTCGTGTGTGAAGACGACAAGGTACGTGCATGTGGGGTGGAGTTGTGAGAATTGCTGATTTAGTGGAATTGTGTATAAATGTTTGGTTTTTAAAAGAAAAAAATGCATATGGAAGAAACAAACAAACGTGTTTTATGTAAGATTGTGACAAATAAGAATAAAAAGTCTGGTTAAAAGATAAAAGTGATAATAATTATATTCTACTAATCTACTATCACAATACTTTTTTTTTGTTATTTAATGATATAAATGTTATTTCAAAAGCAAAAATATGTTAAAATCAGGGGAATCACTTTAACCTTATACTATATACTATAAATTGACTATAGTATGGATTTTAATATGTTGGTATTTCTTTTAATTAAATATGATATTGATAACATATGGGACTATACATGCATGTACGTATGCATTCATTACATCTACTTGTAAATATAGATTTTTTTAACGACCAACGAATAATTTTTAATCGCGTTTATTTGGGTAAACCGATTGGCGAAAAGTCACCTATACCCGCGAACACAAACATCGCTGTGACCCGGCACGCCCACTACTCTAAGGGAAATCCATCACTCAAATCCCCACTGTAGAAAAATCCTTTACCCATTTGAAGTATATTACATCTAGTAAAACTCCAACTTATGACTTTTACTTTGAAAAGTTATAAGATACATACTCCTAAACCATTTGATATATGACTCATTGGCACATGCATATATAAACAATATACACAAGCATTTTTTTTTTGTTTTGGTTATACATTTTTTTAATATATTTATTTTTTTTCATTCAATTATGTGTTGTTATGTAAAATATAAGGAATATTCATATAGACGTTAGTTGTATGCTATGTCATTGGTGGCCTTTGCTTATTAAAAAATACGTAGGGACTTTAGGCTTTTTTTAATAGTAAATCCTAAATATCTTTTATAACAATAAATTTTTATATAATGGATAAAGCTAAATATTTATCGTCTAATCTATATAAACTATTAAGCATATTAAGAAGGGCCGTTAAAAAGATGGTTTTTCTCTTCTTATTTTTATTTTAAAATTTTATATTTGGATCTAATCACTCTGTTTGAAACCGATTTGTGTATAAAAAACATCTTTTTAAATCTATATCAATTGTTCATGAAACGACTTGAACTTACAACTACAACCATTTGAAAATACTGTTTTTCAATCCGGTATCTATCAAATGGGCCATGTAATATTATTATTGTGGATCGGGTAGTTGTCAGTGCTACCGTGGTAATGTGGCGCATTCAAAGAATCAGGATATTGTTTAACACAAAGTCTCGGTGTCCATTATAGAACTAGGCCCACACCGCTGGTAGTTTTCGTTGATTAGACAAATTTTCAATATATTCAATCGAAAAAGTAGATATTATTTACTTTGCATATAGTGAATCCAAAATTATCAAATTTAATACAGTATATCTTGCAACAAAATGAGTAACTATCCTCCTTGGTTTCAAAACAATATATTACGAAGGGTAAAACATTTAAATATATTAAAATTGAAAAAGTAAAATTATTGCTTTCGCTAATTACACATGGAATCATGATTGATTACAGCTAGAAGTCAAACCGCATTATTCATGATTTTATAATTTTCCATGGAAGTAATTATATGCTTATGAAATATGTGTTTGTATATATTGAACATAAAATATAACTCTTATGTAAAAGAAATAAATTATAAGCAATCACATTTGAGACAATTGATTATGGTGTCATAACATGAATATTGGTCATTCTAAAATGGTACACATCTATCATGGTTAGAGATGTAACCCGAAAAACAACCACTTGATTTATCTAGAATTGAATCAGTAAAAGTTAGGAATAAAAATGGGAAGAGTTTAGGTGAGAACTAGCAAATCTTCGTCTCATACCTAACCCAATACCCGTCGGGTAGTAACCATATCTAGGAGTGTCTATTGTAGAGAATACATATTAATTTCTTCAAACAATTGTAACTTTTAGATACTTTATATTTTAACAGTTACATTATTTTTCTTAAAACTCTAACTTTTAGACAATTTATGCTTTTAGCAGTTACATTAATTAGAACACGATAAATTATATAACATGATAAATTTTACAAGTTTAGAACAATTCTCAAGCCCAAGGACTCATGGTCAAAAGACTCAAAACCGACGGATGTAAAATTGGATTTTATGTAGTTGCTATAACTTGATTAAATGCTTTGCGAGTTCTTTTTATAGATTTATTTTGTTTGATCTCTAATAATTCCACATCAAATAGAAAATCAAAACTATGAACCTTAAAAGATTTAGAGTAATATGACACCCTACACATATCCCACATCGGCCGTGGACAAGAGAGATTTTTGGTTCATAAGTAATGTCTGGTCTTTAACATTAACAACGCGTTTTGGGCGTATTGGTTGTGGATGAGAGGAGAACTCTATAGTTAAGCGTGAGGTCCCGAATTACTATTTAGTCTTGGCCTCTAATTAGTTAAATTGTATCTGGTCACTCATGGGCTTAAACAAGCTCCTTAAATGTTAACCTTTTAAAGGAACACATGTGACTAGTGGTGTACATAGCGGCTTTTCTCTAAAACCGGTTTCGGTTCCAAACCAGAACCGGTTTGGTCAACCGAGACCAGAACCGGTTTGGACAACCGAGGTCAAAACCGGATTGGGCTCAAACCGGTTCTGGTTCTAAACCGGTTTGGACTTAGAAAAACTCAAACCTATCAAACCGGTTTGGGTCGGTTTGGAAATCGGTTTGGGTCGGTATGAAACTGGCTTGGGCCGGTTTGAAAACCGGTTTGGGCCCAAACCGGTTAGGTTTTTTTTAAGTGTAATAAATTAAATAAACAATTAATTATAAAAATTAAATAAACTTATAAGATGAACGTTACATATTAATTGTATAAATTAAACAAACCTATAAGATGCATTTATGTATTTTTATTTGTAAATATTACAACATATAAAATTAGGAACATTATATATTTGTTTTAAAAACAAAGTACACAATTTCAAATTAAGTACATAATTTAAAAACAAAGTACACAATTTCAAATTAAATACATAACTTAAAATCAAAGTGAAATATATAATATATATAACATAGAAACATTTAGACATAAAATTTTAAATAATTTTTTGAAAACCGGTTTGGGAATCGATTTGAAAACTGGTTTGGAAACCGGTTTGGAACCGGACCGGGTTAGAAACCGGTTTGGAACCGGACCGGATTAGAAACCGGTTTAAAAGATAAAATCTACAAACCGAACATAAACCGTCGGGTTAGGCCGGTTTGAAACAGGTTTGGCCCCAAACCGGTTTCAGTTTTTTTTCCTGAACCGGTTTATGCCCATCTCATGGTAAGCCCATTATTTACCCATGTAAGCCCACTGCCCCAAATACAATTTCACCGGAATTGGGCCTATGGGCCGTTGTGCAACGTTAAATATGAAATGTGACAAATAAAAAGCCACGAAAAAAGATAAACCCTGTACGGCTGTACCCATTGAAGCCGTAGGAACCATAGGATCAAAACAAGCTTAGGAATTGGGATTCAAATACATAACTGGAAAGCTCTGACTACTTTCCTGTAACCGAAGTGGACTTCCTTACACCCGTTGTAATTTAAACTTGTATAACATAAATATTACTTAAAAATGTCATCTAATTGTCTAATTTTAAATATCTCATGTGAAACATGTATGGCATCTAACACAACATCATCTTGTCAAATTCGGGGTAAAACATGGTGGTTGTAGCTAGAGTTACTTTACTATTGCAGATCCCTGGGATGTTTTTGCCCGAGAAAGAGTAGCCGAAGAGGAAGGTTGCTACAATTGGGAGGGTTTTTTTATATATATATTTTTTTATATAGAATCAAAAAGTTTGTTGTTTATTATATATATTTTTCGACCCTATATATCTCTTACAAATGAGATCCTTAATAAAAACGTTTGACACTCCTAATAAAAAATGTAAAATGGATACTTCACATCTATCTTTTTATAACTTGGGTTTGTAATTTACACTTAACACAAGAGTTTTTCATATAATTAACTCTAAAATATATTCTTAAAACTTTAAAAGGTTTTATGAAAATAAATAAAAATCATGCCCACGTGCATTGACATCATCATCTCCTACGTCATACATTTTGGGCGTATTTTGGAGTTATTTTTGTTGTATTTTAAGGGGGTGTCTGTTTTTTGAAAAAACCTTTTCCCCAGCTCTTCATTTGCGCGTTCGCAGACGCGAGAAGAGGTTTTTACTTCGCATGCTGTTTGTTTTCTGGAAGACGTTTCATTAAAAAACCTCTTCCTTACCTCTGCACGGAGAAGATGTGGAACAATGTTTTCACAACCTCTTCTAACCTCTTCTCTTCTGAATTCTTTTGAGCCCTAACATCTGATGACCTTCACCCATATTCATTCCCCACCCATCTTCTACCCACCTCCCCCACTCCTCTTCACAACCATCTCACCACCGTCGCCATTCCAGTTCGCCACCGTCGCCACTGCGCCAGCTCGCCACCGTCGCCACCGCGCCAGCTCACCACCGTCGCCCTTCGCCCCCTCCCCTTCGGCCCCTCCCCTTCG
>BJCM01210973.1:0-12453 GCA_018326385.1 Flaveria bidentis
AGATCAAAACAAATGAATCTAAACTGGAGCAAAGCATTCTTGCCAAAAAGTTCAAGTCTGCTATTGTTAATGCATTGAAGGAACAAGAGTTATACAAGAAAAAGCCAATGTTCAAAGTTAAAGAAGAGCCTGAGGATTTCTTTGATTGATGAAGGATGCAGACAGAAGATAAAGATTGAAGATTGGAGTCAAAGATCGAAGATAGAGACTGATGTTGAGAAGATAAAGAAAAGAAGAACAAGCCAATGATTGAAGACTGAAGACAATGTAAATCTAAGGGGGAGTATTGTTAGAACCCTTAGAAGATTAACATTTAGTTTTTTATTGTCTATTTTATATTTTGTACTAGTATAGGGACTAGTTTTGTAAATTGTTAGTTCCTTAGTTTCTTGTATAAATAGCTTAGACTAGAGTAGAATTAGGGGGGTTGTTAACTGCTTTCTTACTCTTGTATTTGTCTTTGCTATATCAATGAACCGTGAATTTGTTGATATTGCTTGATTTGATTACAATTGTTTGTGTTTTGTTGAATTGTTTACTTAAATCATTATAGATTGAATCATTACAATTTTAAGTTTTGGTTTATGAGGTTTCTTATGTTGTTTTCCTTTGCCGCAGGCCATACATTTCTCAACAATAGAAATGTCTTTTAATTGTAATCCCCTAACAAGATTGTTTTTAACCAATTTTTTAATACATTTGAAATCAACATGACCCAATCTTTGCTGCCACAAAAATGATTCAGAAGATAAGGCTTTAGATAGAAGGCAAGTGATAGTAGAAGTGGATTCTTTGGATCCCATATCAAGAAGATAAGTATTATTCTTTTAGGGGCACGCATGTGCACCATCTCATCAGAAATATTAAACTCAGGTCTTAGAAATAAGCATTCTTTTGAGAAAAATAATAACAAAATGTCTTTATCACAGATCTGAGAGATTCTCAATAGATTGAATGCAAGCTCCATCACAAAATTGACTTTCTCCAAAGTGATAGATCCATTTGATACCTCACCTTGACCAATCATCTTACCATATTTCTTGTCACCAGCAAATGCCACATACCCTCCATTAATAATACAATAATTTGTCAATAAATATTTCAACCCAGTCATATGTCTAAAGCATCCACTATCAACATGCCAAAAACTATTTACAACTTTAGTGGATAACTCCTACAAAAATAAAGTGACCAATTTAACCGGTTAAAAAACAAACTATTAACAATATGAGTTAATCTACTACCAAAAGAATGCTTATGAACATGTCTGTGATGAAGCTCTGGAAAGTTTTTAACTACATGACAATCTTTACCGCATCTAAAACAATGGGATTTTAATCTAGTTCTATTATGCAACAAATCAGGAATTTTATCTATACATTTTTCTTCATCACACACAGATAAGCTATAATCATCATCACTGTAGGTCTCATATATTTCTCTGGTTCTGACTTTGTCGTTTAAAGAATGATTATTTACAAATGTTGATGCATCATCATTTGAAATACGTATGGTACTAGTACCACTTTTACTTGCACTAGAAGATGATGTTACCCGTTCATTAGATTGTGAAATGTTAATTGAGGTAAACGATGGAATGGAATAAGAAAAGAATTATTCAAAGCAGTTTCTTTTTGTTTTATCTTTACAATCAATAATAGAATCATTCACAACCTCATTCACACAAGCATTTGAAATATCTTCATTACATCTTAAATCGTTCGATAAAGAAGTGGAACAACCGCTTGAACATATAGAGTTAATGTCTGAGACAAACTTCTGAGAAACAAAAAAATTACTTAAACTAGAACTATTATCTAGAACCTTTTGTTGAGGTTTAGGTGTACTAGGACAATTGCATCCTTATCCACTCGTCGATCCATAACCATACTCCTCACACACTTCCTTATGATTAACACCTTCTAAACCTACACACCGATTGTTAGTATTTGTTTGAATGAAATCATTGAAGGATGTGGAATTGGCATTGGTGAATAACAGTAAGTACTATTAGGAGGATAAACTGAGTCATTTTTATAACCCAAACCTGTTTTAATCTTAGCCCTCGTTGTGATGTATGCAAATCGTCATGTTTCATCCCTGAATTGTCCATTTATTAAGTTTTGACTGAAGTTGACTTGTTTCAAACTCAGCAAGAGCGACTATTTCAGTCAAAGTATTTATTTCAACATTTCTTTCTAAAACAATTCTTTTCAAATGTTCATTTTCCTTTAAAGCTTTGTTTAATTTAACAAAATTATTTTGACTCATTTAGCTGAAGCATATCATTAATTTGTTTAAAACCTTTTTCACTATCAAGTAACAAATGATTTATTTTATACACGCCAAATAATTAATTTTACAAGCACCGGAGCACATGTCTTATATTACCTCATAAGGGAGACCCATCACCACCTTCTCTTCTATGAGAGCTTTGTCACATTGGCATACTAGATTACTTTTTTTATTTCCTCAATAGTGGATGTAGTAGCTTGCTTCCCTTTTTGTTTCTCCTTAGATTGTTTCTCCATCAACTCCACACTCTCACACTTAAATCCCTTTAGATCATCATTCTTCAAACCAACAATCACATTCTTTTCACCATAATTCTTCCTTTCACTCGAACATATATCTTTTGATCTATCTCGTTTAACCACCTCATGCTTAATACTCTGATGAATTTTAGCTTCACCATACTCCTCCATACTCTCCTCTATTATCTTAGCAACTAACGCTTGGTTTATTTCTTCATTTGTTTCTTCAGCTTCAGTAATGTAATCAAAACTAGTAACCAGTGTTGTCTCTTTCTTTTGCTTGCTCTCTTCCTTCTCTCCACCAAAAACCAAACTTGGAACTCTTGAGTTGCTTGGGTAAGTTACTATTGGCAAGGGACATTCTCTTTTTAAATGTCCTAACTACTTGCAGTTGAAATATCTCAACTTGGATTTGTCAAAACCCAATATGGAGTTAGAATTCTGACCTCCAATGTTCTTCCTACCAGTTCTTTCCATAAATCTCCTGGCTTGTAGAGTCAACATCGCCATCTACCACTGAATGTATGTTTCTTCCAAGTCACTAAATCAACTTGATACATGTCTTCCATAGTCATCCTTTTTCCTTTCAATTCACTAGCCATTGGTGCTTCATAGCTATGAACAAACATGCCAAATAATGCCATTGTGTCGGATGGAATTGAAGTTCCAGAAGCAACTTTTGAGTTAGATTGATCTCTGAATGAGTTACCACCACCACTGAGTTGATCACATGAAACATTTGTAGTTGATCCTCCTTGTCTTGATGCTTGTATTGGCGAGTTTGCTGCAGATGTGATTACTGCAACATTCTGAGGAACACTGGATGATGGCATCATAGACTGATTGAATTCTCCCCTCTTCAAATCCAATTCAAAGGACTTTAACTGATTATTGATGTCCATGAGCTTGTAATAAGTTAATCCTCTCTCTTGCTTTAATATTCTCCCTTGTAGACTCCATTGAGGTGGAAGTGAATCCAAGAACCTATTCACTTGTTCACAATTTGTAAGCTTTTCATCATATTTCTTCAATGTGCTTAAGACTATCAGAAAGTAATTTGTTAAATCAGTAAGATTCTCATTCTTGTAACCCACGAATGAAATGAACTCTTTCTCAGCCTGTATCCCTTTGTCCTTGACTAATTCAACATTCCTATGATAAAACTCACATAAAGCATCATACAGAGATTTGGCATTCTTATGTTCGGCAAAGCGGTTGTAAATATCTAATGCAAGATACAAGGTTAATGCTCAAATGCCTTTTGATCTCTATCAATAAGTTTCAAATCCTTTTCATTGAAAGTAGTTGTATCCTTGTTTTAAGAGACAACATCTCTAACAGTAACAATAGGTATATGCAGGCAGTAGATGATTGATTCCCATTGATTGTGATTTGTGTAATTGAAGATTTCCATTAAACACCTCTTCAAGTATTTAAAGTTATCTTCGTTGATCAGTCTTGAAGGTCTATTTGGTGCCATAATCTCCAATCAGATATCGTAAGAGTAGTCATCTTAGACACGACTAACAATCACTTACTTTTGTTGCTAATTCCAGTAGACATATTCACTTGTAGCTAATTTCAATAGCCTTTTCACTACCACTCAACTTGCTTATACTAGTTTCACAGGCAGATTTACTTGAAACTAGTTTGAACTTTCGTTCAGATGTAAATTCGGCAACAGTTTCTACAAGAGAAAGTACATAATCACTAATGAACTCTTGTTCAATATGGGTACTTTCGCAAAAGTCGAAGAAAGAAACACAGATGGCTAAACAATTGTAGTTTCGCTGAATAAAGCTACAGTTTTGCTGGATGATCACAAATTTTGCTGGAAGACTCTGAAAAACTTTTTCAACATGAAATTGATCCAAAATCACTCAAATATAAAAGCACTTAAGATCTGATTATTACCGAAACTTTCCAAACCAAAAGCTACACAATCGCAATCAATTTCCATATAAAAACACTCAAAGTTGATCCAGAATTGATGGAATAGTGATTTTAAACAAATACAACCAAAAACTCAATCAATCAAGAGCACAAAGACTTATATACCATTTTGTTGATCCAAATGATCGAAGATAAGTACAATTGATTGACCAAACATTCAAAATCCACTAACACACATTCTTCATAATCACACAAAATCACACAATGATCGCATAGTATCAAGTGTGTTCAATCATAATCAAAACAAATCAAATACAAACAAAGGACAAAGGCTTAATATGATTTCTATTGACTTCCAGCCAACAACACACAATTGCAACAAAGAAATTTTATATTAGGTTTTCTCAAGATTAACCTACAATGATGGAAACAATTCAATATATAGGTAACCTAGATTCACTGACAGATTTGCTTGACAACAAAACTGTTAAACTGTCAAGCCCATGGCCAGTTTCGCTCATTGTTTTGCTAGGCAACAAAATGCTTAAAATACAAAATTAAAACAAAGTAATCTAACATATATCCTATCACATTTAAACATAATATAGACACCAATCTAAGGTGAGTCCTACCTAAACTTTATTTTCATGCAGTTATGCTTTTCCATAGCATACCTCTTTGCTTTAGCCTCAACTATGACTAGCTGTGCTTGTGCCTCTTTTAACTTGGAAATTAAATCTTAGTTTTTTCCCCTCTAATTTGAGTGTTCATGTTATAAAGAGGAAACAATTTTCTCTAACTCTTTAATTTTCATTTTATAGTGAGATTCTGCCCTTTTAAAATCAGATTTTAAGATGTTTAGGGACTCGTTATCATATTTCATTTCCATCTTATAATCCTAATATAGTTTGACTTTAGTAATACAAGCTGGAGTACAAAGATGTTCATATACATTGTTGTCATCAGTTCCAGCCATGAGTGCTTAAGTAGGGGTCATATCTTGCACTATGAAGCTCTAGTCAATTTCCTCAGCAACTGCAACAATTTGTTGTCCAGTTGATGTTGTAGCAGGTTCATGTTTGGTGGGTTGTATGGAGGCTTGAGTGTCTCATGGATTGGATTTTAGAGCTTTGTATTCCCAAGCAAAATGACCGAGTTGATTGTTGTTGTAACACTTGGCCTTGGTTTTGTCAAACCAAAATTTGTTGTTTATTGGGTTTTGAGGTAATTGCCTTCCAGTTCTTTTAAAGAACTTCTTTGCTCTATAAGTCAACAGAGCCATTTGTTGGACGATGTCCATGTATTCAACATAATCTGGGCTGAAACATTCTAGATCATAAAAGCAAAACTGAAAGTCACTAGAATGTTCATTTCTGAAACAAAGGCACAATTGACCGGGAAGGAACTTGATTGAGTGTGTTGAGACCTTGGTGTCTCAGGAAAAGGGATGTATGGCCCAGAATAACATGATTGTTGTTGGGAGTAAGTCAGGTACTACTAGGCCTGGGGGTTTCTTGATCCTTCAGCAATGACTAGAGCATTGCTAACGGAATGACAAGAGGTTTTGCTCAACTGGTGGCATTTCTGAGTCTCAATCTTTACACAGTATCCATCAAGAATGTCATATAGTTCAGTCATTTTAAGAGTGTTCAAATTCTTTGTTCTCTTGATAGAGACACAATAGAAGGCCCACTCTTGAGGAAGTACACTAATGAAATTTCTTGATAGATCTATTTCCTTAAGAGATAATCCTACTGAGTGAAGTGTCACGATAAGATCCATATACCTGAAGTATTGATGGTTGAGGGTCTCTCCAGCAATGCAGGTGATGTTCTCAAACTGTTGCTTCATAGAATCTTTCTTTGACTCATTTGAACAATAATACATTTGAGTCAAAGCATCAAAGAGTTATTTGGCTGTCTTCAAATGCTCAAAGCCTACCATGATAGAGTTTGGTATGGTTGTAAGTAGTAAAGTCCTTTGTTGTCGATGTCCATTCTTTTGAAATCTTCATCTGGTTAGTCTTCAATGACTTTCTCTATCATGGCACCATTACCGTCTGCTACTGACACCTTTGGCTTGAAAGGACCATGGGTGATAGATCTCCACATTTTGCCATCTTGATACTTAATGATGCCTTTAATGTGCATACACCAGGATCTGAAGTTATCAGGGGTCATGATGGGAGCTTTAATCATTGTTCCCATTTCATATTCTGATGATTTCTAGTTGATGGTCATTTTGAGTGAGATAAGTGTAGGAGTGAAAAGTCAAGGTGATTTGCGATTCTAAGATCTCACAATCAAGAGCCTAGAATGCTCTAATACCATTTGCATGATTGGCTTTGGTCACTCAATACAATTGTTCTCTCTCAAACTCACCATGTCGGACTTGAATGATGAAGCAGAATCCCTTAAGAGTTGATATTAATACATTACCTAAACTAGGCACAAGAAGTAATTTTCATGATACTTGTGTATATTACTTCTCAACTCAAAGATTACAAGATTACTTGCTTGCTTTCTTGCTTACAAATGAGCAAACAATGAGAGCTATATATACTACTATCTACAACCGTTTATACTTAGATTACTAGCTGGAAAATTACTACTAAAAAATTACGACATTGCTAGTATTAAGGTATTTAAGATAAAACACTATCCTACATAGGATAGTGAGGACATATCCATGACTTACCTTTTAGTTACCAACTAAAGTTAGTAACTGTACTAACTAATAAACGATGAACAGTGAATAAAGTAAGGTCAACTACATGGGCATGGGATAACACCATATAGTATCTCAGAGGTTGCAGCGGATTGTCAGAAGGACCATATTATTATTCACTTATTCGAAGTAGATTTAGCTTGTCACACCCCAAACTTAACGACGGAATCATCGAGATGTGAGGGTTAAGATTGTTCACAGCCACAAAACACTATCTTTAAATGAAAATATTATTATCATAAGTTTCAAAGTTTTATAATGTTTTCTTTATTTTAAAGTTACAACATAAGAAGAAATATTCCAAGACATTTTATTTAATAATCTAGGTCCAATCCTAGATCTGAGCCACTTCAAAAGACTATTTCAAACTTAAGCATTTCCTAAAGCATGTTAAAAATAAAGATCAATTATGAAAGTTAGTGAGTTTCCAAGGGTTTTATATACATAAATATATCAAAAGGTTACAAGTAGCAATTCATGTCAAATGTTATGAGTTATGCAAGATTATAGAACACATATAGCTACAATCAAACTTGGACCAAGATTAAGATTACAAGTTTATAACAATTAGCTAAGTGTATTTGGTTTCCATGATGAACAATTCATACGTCATCAGGAGCCCGCAATACATTCGTTTTAGCACCAAATAGGCTTGTCAGACCCATAGATCTATAACGTCGCCAGGCTAGCAATAGTTATTGATTTTCAACATATAATGTATCTTATATAATACTCACAATAACACAAATAACCATGACAAAATATAATGATGAATTGCAAGTGCGTTACAAGTATAAATCATTTACAAGTGTAAGTTGATAAGTTTAACATGTTTCACCCCAAAATGGTGTGAAATAACATAAAAGCGGCAAGGAAACTCACATGATCGATAAGTATATATATGATGATTAATAAGAATAATAATCGACGTTTCAAAGAATTCTTTCACAAGGTACCTAAACGTATAGATATTACAAGTTTAAGTTCTTAATATTGAGATTTAACATTTGAACATGATCTAGGCTTTCAAGGGGAAATATTTGGGGTTTTGGTATGTAAAGTTAATAGTGAAATTACTTTTTTTTTCCATTTTAATGAAAAGAATTACACCAATTTAATAGTTTATCAAAAATAAATAAATCTTTAATCATTTGATATAATGAACAAAAATATAAAATGTAAATACATTTTTTTATATTTTTTTATTTGCAAAAATTATAATTTTAAACAATAAAATTTGAACCAATAATCATTTTTTAATGATTTAAATCATTATTTAAAGTCTTTCTTTACGAAAATAAACTAAATATAATTCTGGGTTTATAATGTTTTCTTTATTTTAAATTTTCAAATAAGCTCCCTAAACTTAATTAAAATTCAAGTTTTAAATGTTTTTTCTTTATTTTAAATTTAATAACTTTTATAAATTAATTGCATTATTAATATTTTGTTAAACATCGTTACAAATATTCAAGTATTAGAATTTATTAATATTATTGTTACCATTATTATTATTATTATATTATTATTATTATTATTTATATTATTATTATTATTATTATTATTATTATTATTGTTATTATTATTATTATTATTATTATTTATATTATAATTTATATTATTATTATTATTATTATTATTATTATTAAAGTTAATATTATTAGTTATTAAAAGAATTAAAGGCAATAAGGAAATAAGCATGGCTATTCCATAAGTTTCATATTTGACAACAATGGTCCCTACAAGAATAAACGATGGTAACTTTTAATTTAACAAAAAAACGAGATTTACATAGCTTCAGAAGAACAATTTCTTCCGAAGCCACTTATACTTTGGAAGTATCTACTTTTTCTGAAACTTTTGCTGATCTTGAAGTCTTTATACTTTGTGTATAGATTATATGAAGAGGCTGATGCAACCCAAACACCCAAAGTCTCTCCTTGTTGCATCCATAATGGTACTGAAGAAGAATTCTTCGGAAGTTTCACACAAGCAACAAAAGTATTCTAAGTGTGACATCTTCCAAAGCCAAGACCAATATCTTCCGAAGCCAAAAATGAAGTCTTCCGAAGCTTCAGAGACAAAGTCTTCCGAAGCCAACACTTGAAGACAGATTTCTTGCGAAGACTTTTAGCACACATGATTTATCTGATGTACTTTACATAAAGTTGGATACCTTTCTGCTGCAACTCTGTAAGGTCACCAACTTTCATAAGTTGGTGAAAAGGTCCATACTTTTAGTAACTGTACATTGAGGTCTTGAGTTTGTAAACTTTCAACTTCATGTACTTTATCTTTTTTGTAATAGATTAGGATGTGAGCTATGGCATGTCATAGTCACTAGTCAAAAGGCAATCTGCCTTTTGACTCTATAATTGATTTTGTTTTATGTCTAGTCAATTGTATCCAGTTGGCCTTCAAAGTATGGCTGACTGTAAGATATAGTATATGTATCTCAAGTACTTGTAACTTTCTTTTATGCTTTGTAACACTTGTAATAGAAATTGAGAAGCAATTATATTACAATCTTGAGAACATCTCCTTGTGTATCTTGTTATCTTGTTCTGTCTCATACTTATTTGTGTTCTTAGTGTCATTACTTGAGGTTAACCAGTTTCACTGTCTGATTAAGTTGAGTGTTCTTAACCATCTCTCCTGTTTGTGTGGTTGTGTTGTATTTGCATACCTTTCAACGGTCCTGCATTTGGTATTAGAGCGTTCCAGGCTCTTGATATAAGATCTCAACATCTTAAGATCCCTCACACACACAAATACTTAACTTATCAAATGCAGCAATATCCAAATCTGATATGGAAACTAGAACCATGATAGAGTCCCCACTGATCACTCTGTTGGGTTTATTGGACCATAATCATAGTAGTTTAATCATTTAGACAAGAAAAACGCAGTGGAACCATACCCATTTTATGTCAACAACAAACCCAAGATTATAAGGATCATATATATGTGAAATAACTAGCAAACAAGTAAACAATTAAAACCATAAACAACCATGGAACTACCTTCCAAAGCTGCCTAAAAGCGTTGAATGAAACACCTTCCAAAAGGGCTGCCCAAATCGTTTGATGTGGAGAAGGAGATGAAGTCTTGAAGGACCAAAACACCAAAGAAGATGTCCTCAAGCTTGTATACCCACAAGCCTCAAGCAAAACACCAAAACACACGAGAAGTAAGCTGCAGAAACCCTTTTTTCAGCCTTGTATTTTCTTCTTGGATGAGAGAAAATATGAATCTTGCATGTATGAGAGAGAGTGTCACAGATGGAGTATGGAACTAGTGAATGTACACTTATGTTTCCAAGTAAGAAAAGGCCAAAGGAACCCACTTGGGGCGGCCGGAATTTTCTTTTAAAATAGGTTTCCCTCCCATTTTAATCCTTAATTAACATTCACTAGTTATAATATGAGTTAGATAATTAACCTTTTTAATTATAACTCTTATATGTACTTTCATTATTTAATGTTACTTAACCAACTTAAATAACATTACAAATAATGTCCATGAACAAAATATCCTTATAAGTTGTTCTATCTCACATACAATTTATTTAGAAAAACCATTTTCTAAATTGGTTTAAGTATTAAATTGCATGATCATATCATCAATTAAATATAATTTAGTGTTTGCTAAGCTTGTTATTGGGAATGACCCGACTTGGAACATAACGTACTAACCACATCAATGTTCTATGTGTCTTGGGCATAAAATCCAACAATCTCCCACTTGCACAAGATTCATAGAAGATTGATGCAAGTAGTAAATACTGCCTAACAACGGTTTACAACCCTTAATACGCATGATTAAAAGCCATTCAATAACATCATCCACTTCAAGTATCCAACTTGAAATGATTTAGGTGAATCAATCATTAATCTTTTTGTTACAGATGTCATGTTAAATCCAAGGACACAGAATGATCACTCTTTGTTGATTAAACTTAATAAGGCCTTAGACATCTTGCTCTCAACGAATAAGAGGAACAAATTCCATCTTGACTACATATGTTTCTCACAATCACCTCATGTCACACCTGAACATAGCCTTATGTACTGTCCATTATTTTAGAGAAGTGAAGAACTAGCTCAAGGTATAACACTATGGTGAATACCAAATGATATTCTCCTTTACTCAAATTTACTTATGATCAATCTAGAAGATTCCATTTAGTAAAATTGAGATGTGGGTCAGTCCAATATTTGTATCCCACAAATATCTATGAACTTTGGTAGCAACCAATTACTCTATATTCATACCTTATGAATATCCACCAATCCATGTTCATAATAGTCTTACGTTCATATTTGTTCCCACAAATATGACTGACTACGGACATTTAGAATAATAAACATATTCATGGATATGTACATGCTAAAAGGAACACAATCTCAGAATATCACAAATATATGAAGAGTTAAACATTACATTGTTCCAAACTTTTAAATACTAAACGCATCAATTCCAATCAGTAGAAAATCGAAGTCCTAAGGCACAAGCATGACTTTCATGCTTTGCCCTTTCAAGGAGCTTCGTGAGTGGATCTGTAATGTTTTGATCGGTGTGAACTTTATGAATACGTATCTTTCCCTTTTCAACTTCATCCCTTATGTAGTTGAATCTCCGCTCAATATGTCTAGTCTTTTGATGTGCACGGGGTTCCTTGATTTGTGCAATCGCACCCTCGTTATCACAAAAGATTTCTAGGGGGTCTTGAATGGTAGGGACGACCCCTAGATGAGCGATAAATTTCTTTATCCATGCAGCTTCCTGAGCTGCTAATGAGGCGGCTATGTATTCAGATTCTGCAGTGGACAATGCTACCACGTCTTGTTTTGAACTCTTCCATGACACTGCCCCTCCATTCATAATAAAGACATACCCCGATTGTGATCGAGAATCATCTCGATCAGTTTGGAAGCTCGCATCCGTGTAACCCTTTACAACGAGTTCCTTTTCACCAGACATGTATATTAGAAACATATCCTTAGTCCTCCGAAGGTATTTCAATATACTTTTAACAGCCATCCAATGGCTATTACCTGGATTTTGTTGATATCTACTTGTCATGCTTAACGCGCATGACACGTCCGGTCTAGTGCATATCATCGCATACATGATGGATCCTATAGCAGACGCATATGGGATGTCCTTCATTCGATCTTGCTCATCCTTTGAGCTTGGACATTGAGATGTACTCAATATTGTCCCTCTTTGAATAGGTACCATACCCTTCTTAGAGTTTTCCATCTTGAACCTTTTCAAGACTTTATCAATGTATGCA
>BJCM01210974.1:0-10635 GCA_018326385.1 Flaveria bidentis
AAGAAATCTGTCTTCATGAACTTGAAGCTTTGGAAGACTTTGTCTCTGAGGCTTCGGAAGACTTCATCTTTGGCTTCGGAAGATATTGGTCTTGGCTTCGGAAGATTTCACACTTAGAGTATTTCTGTTGCACATGTGAAACTTCCGAAGCATTCTACTTAAATGCACTTGTGCAGCATGCAGGAAAGACTAAAGATGTTTAGGTTGCATCAGCCTCTTCATTAGACTCTACACACAGAGTTCATCTGCATCTGCATCATCATCATCATCTTCCTCCCATTTCACATACTTTAATAGCAATGGCTCTTATTTCCCTATACCCTTCCACCTTCAACAACCGCAAACCACCTATCCTTCCATAGAGTTCATCTGTGGGCCCGATTCACACACTCCAACAACAATGGTTCTGATTTCACAGAGTTCATTTCCGCCCCTCCTCTGCCGCCTACGACCGTTCATTACCCCGCTCCGCCACCCGTCTACTCTGCTCCGTCTATTTCCGTCCATGGTGTATACTTTCCTCATTATAGCACATTTTAATTACTCTGCTCCACCACCCTTCTTCCTCTCTAGACCATTCACCATCGCGGTTGTAAATCTGAAAAATAAAAAGAGATAGTGTGGTGGTTGCAGGAATAATGATGTGGGGTTATTAGTGAGAGTTGACATGGAATAGATCTTAACCTCCATCACACACACAGGGGGGGAGGAGAAAATAAAGAAAAGGATATGATGGACGTGGAGATGGAGGTGGGGGTGGGGGTGGTGTGACGGTAGTGGTGGTGGTGGTTGCTTAGGTGAGAGTTGAGATGGTGGTGGTGGTGGTGGTGGTGTTATGAAAATGATAATGGTGTGGTTCTAGGTTTAAGGGAAGAAAAGGGGAGAGGGTGAGGTGGGGTAGGGGTGGAGTGTATTAATATATATTATTTTTATTAGAAAATTTGTTAATATTTTCTTTATTTTTTTAAAGAGGAGTATTTTGGTCATTTCATAAAAAATTAACGGAACATTTGGACGGCGTTAGTGGGACGTAGTTAATTGTAACAAAATCTAAACCACAATGGTTAAACTGGACGTTTTTAAACTATTGGATGAAAAACGTTATAATCACCAAACCATAGGGACTAAAAGCGTAATTTACTCTAACAAAATTGTAAAAGATGAAAATACTGGGGACTAAAGTTGAAAATTAAAAATTATAGTGGTTAAATTGTGAAAATATAAAAGTAATGGGTTTAAACAAAAATAAAAATAAAAAGTAAAAAAAAATATATACAACCTTTTATGCACATGGTATAACAATTAATATATCCATAAGTTTATAATTATTAATTATTAATATATTAATATTCATATTTGTATTCTGACTAATGACATTTAATTTTCATTTCTGTTAATATTAGCAATTTAATCGTATACTTTTCATTCTATGACAGCTTAATATTTACTTTCATGACAACTTAACAAGATTAATTTTGTCAAGTTACTAATATAAATTAGTATCGGAAAATAGGTTTTGTTTATACTATTAAAATTTTGATTTGTTTACGAAAATCGTAACAAAGTCTTCATTATTTCTCCCAAATATTTGTTATTTATGCATATAAATTATAAATTAAATCTTTTATGTATTGCTCTAATATATAAAATGTAAAAACAAGTAAACATAAACAATAATTAATTTGATAATATGACTAGAGTTATACTGAAAAGAGAATTTAATTAATAAAATCTAAAAAATATTGTACCATTAACACATGTCATTTTATTGTTTTAAATAGGAGAACATTTTGGTCATTGTGTCAAATACGTCAGCTTATTGTGTCTTATACGTTCATTGTATCAAATATCAGTTCATTGGGTCATATATTTTACATAATTTGTTATATGTATTAATTATTGCATTTTACGTTTTAGATTGTTTTCAAGATTTTATCATTGATTCTATATATTATATCAACTTGTTAATAATCATCATATTTTACAATTAGAAACAATTATATATTTTCATTAATGTATTTTTCAAAACTAATAGCGTTGATAATAACACAATGTATCAAATATGTTGTCCAAATTTCACAACGATGTAGTGAAGATGTTGTCCAAATTTCACAACGATCCAACAATTCAATGTCCGGGAAACAATCGAACTCTATAGCTAGGTTTAAAAGTGACTTGGGATCGACATTTTTTTTTCTACTCAATGCACTCTCTGCTTTTTGACTGCTGAAAGTTTGTTTCATAATGTGCTTTTTCCGAATATTATTATTTTCCTTCGAGTCAACGATGTTGGGCCAAAGAATTGGGCTCTCCTCATGGGCAAAAACTGACCCAACAGAAATTTGGGTTCAAGAGTCAAACAAACACAACATAAAGAACCATTTTCTAATTAACATAAAGTTTATTCACTCATGTTTTCCATAGAAAACACATTTTCACAAAGAAACTTTCAATGATTCTGTACAAATATCAACTATACAGTCGACACTAGCTAGAATAAATCACACGACACTATCCCATGTGTATCATCTTCAACATATGCCAATACTAGACATAATTTCTTATTATAAAAAACGCAGAGATTACATGTTTTTCTTTTTTGCCGCTTCAGCTGCCATTGTTTCGAACAAGCTTCCATCATAAACTGCTCTAATGGTGTCCTTTTTCAATAATCCGTTTTTATCCTTAGCTAGATAGAACAATATCTTCCATTCCGAGAGACCTCCAATCCTACACATTTATTTATATTGATATTTGTTTAACTAATAATTAAGAAACCAGATGAAGGATTAATATTAAGAATCATGTGTTCCTACCATCCTCCATAATCTTTGGGTTCCCGGTTTCCTTTGATAAATTCATCCAATTCGTTTGCTGTTAAAGTCTCCGGATTTGTTCGTGCATACTTGTGGAATATCTCCTCAAACTTTGAAGGAACAAACCTTAATCAAACATGAAAAAGTATATGTGGTTATCTAGATTGTATTTAGACATACAACATAAGAATTTAAGTTGTGACTTTAAAAAGTATCTAAAACGTACTAATCATGGTTATTTGTAACTATCGCTGATTATAACATCTAATTATCTGACTCAAATCATTTCATACATCAAGTTTTGATACTAATACTAATCTCACGCTTGTTACCAATAATAATAAAGTTATGATAATCTTATATCATATAACTTATGCCAAACATGATCTCAAACATCCCCTTATTTATGTTTTTAATATTTTTTTGTGAAATAAAACATGAACCCGGTGTGAACCTAGGATTTTTCGTCATCCATTTTCAAATACGTGTGATGACTCAAGAACCCTTTCATGTATATGCATACAAAATAAACAATGGATACTAAATAATACTAAAATAATTCTCTAGTGTCACTTGACCTTGACACCTAACACAAAGGCTCACCCCTAAGTGAATCATGTGGTAATAACCTAGGAGATTATAACGGCAAGTCATGTCAAGGAACAAGGTTTTTTTTTTCTTTTTCTGAACGATAATTACACGACCCTGCTTCGAAAGATATGTGTTATCTTAATCGGGCCCACCTAGCGAGGATCACATCTCCAACCCCCTCAAAAGGAAACCATTGCTGGAAAATCCATCGGCTCAACTTTAAGCATATTATTTAAATTGAGTCTTGAACTCATAAACTTCTTATATTTACATGTCATGTGTATCTTATGTTAACCAGTTAAAACAAAGATCATTTGTGTCAAGGAACAAGTATATTGGGGTGTTTATCTATATTCTTTAAGAAAAAAAATAAATTTTGAGATGAGGGATGTTAATATGTTATACCTTCCATGTGCATCATAAACACCAGAGTCACTTCCATGCTTAGCCATTTTTATGTTTACAATGTCAATTGGGAATAGTAAATTAGGATACCTTTTTCCCTGTTACAAACAAAACAAACATGTAAATTTGCTTATACATCCGCTCTTGCTCTTACTTGTAAGTGTATAATTCTTCATACAAAGTCACTTTTTAATGTGACAAAGGATACACTCTCTTTTATGTAAATACTAAATTTCTTATAATCAACACAAAAAATAAAAATAAGTTTTTGTATATCAGATCTGTCCTTTCAAATCACTATGCAAAGCGAGAATTAAATCAAACACTAGATAAGTCACAGATAACATATTAAGTACTTCTCTTTATTACTCATCAACTCGTTGTGACCCACCAACCCGTTGTGACACATTTAGATAAAAAAAATTACTGTAGTTAATACCAGATTACATGGTTTTAAGTGCGCATGTTTTAGGACTCAAGTCCTTGAAACGATATATAAAAACATCAGTTATATTAACCATGTTTTAGGACTCAAGTCCTTGAAACGATATATAAAAACATCAGTTATATTAACCATGTAAACCAGTAAGCATAAGCAAATGATATAGATATAGATTATACATACAGGGCGAGTTTTACGGCTAAGACCAACATTGATGAACACCGCAGCGAGTGAGGATAACAAAATACCACTCCCGATAGCTCGAAACCCTGAAAAAAAACAAGTGAAATCAACGAAATAACTGAAATAACTGTGAGTAAAATAGAAACAATAGTGTTGCTTAATTAGTGATCACTAAAGATCTTAAATACTTCATTTCAATACAGAAATCAAATCGAAAAGAACCTTGATATGTTTCCCATGGGTATATAACTCCATCGTTGTTACGATCAAAGAACGCAACGTGTTTTTGTAACACGTTTTCATCGTTCTCGATTGCTGCATTCATTACGAATACTTATTAACCACAAACTGCAGCTATTCGATTCGCGATAATGATCGAAAACACAAAATGAAATTAATATTAAGAGTGATAGTTGATTATAATACCTTCAAAATCTAATCAACAGCCATGAATTGATGCTTTGCTTGATTATTACGCCTAATAGGCTAATATGAGTATGAACTGAGAGAGAATTGTGTAGTGTAAAGTTTGAAGTTGTGTAAAGGAAGTTACAGAAGGTACAGGTTTTATAGTGCGTTTCATGAAAAAAATTACTTTTACACTTTGGTAATTTTGATAGATTAGAAGAGACTTGAAGGGCGCGCAATACGATGGGACAACATTTCACATTCAACACGAGTTTTTAATTTTTGTTATTTTTATAGTAATTTTATAAAAGTCTATTATGTTTTTTTCTAAACAAAAATATAAATTATCAAATAAATGGGTTTTGCATGACGACTTGTATATTTACGTATTAACTTATTGTACTTTACAAAATTAAGACCGGTTCAGCAAAAAATTTACACAAAAACGTTTAAAAACACACATGTTACGATTGTAGCATCAAGCAGTTTTTAAAGATAATAGATTAAAAGATATAGTTGAAATATTAAAACAAATTAAATATTTTTGGTTTATGGGTAGATAATATAAAATTTTATGTAATTTACAGTAAGTGTAATGTTATTATGTAAGTAATTATAAGGATAATCTGTAAATAATGTCAAAAATAATATTTTACCTTAAAAATGAATATACCTTATGCATTGAGACATATGTGTGTTTTTAGTTTTAAAGTATCTTAAATTACTCTTCTCATATGTTTTATATATAGCATAGATAAAATAATTTTTTTGTTGTATAATACTTTGTGTTATATCTATGAGAAAATTTCATATAAATAATCTTAGAACTTGACTAAAAATACAACTTTTAACTGAATAATTGTTATTAGATATGACTTTTATAACGATTAAACCTTATTATTATATTTACACATTATATTAAGTATGATTTATACGATTTATATAACGTTCTTATTCTCCTTACACTTCAAACTCTTGTGACAATTCTAGAATTAAACTAAACAGTAAACCTTAAACAATGTTAAAAAAATAAATCATGGCGTTTAACCCGTTGGAATTTAAAGAAAATATGGACCCAACTACCTCTATTTAGGTAAATATGATATTGTACACGTGTTAAGTAATATAATTAAAAATATATTGTAAATTAGATTTAATAAACTCGTGTTTTACACTGGTTGAATAGATAAAATAATAATAATAAATAAAATTTATTAATTATAAAATGATATTTTAAGATATAACATAATTAAAATTAAGTATAAGAAATGACTATAACTAATAAAACAATCATATTAATAAATAGATCTTCATATTTTTCATTTCGTATTTTTAAAAATACCAAATTTAAAGTACTTATTTTTAAAATAGTTTTATGCTTTAGAAAAATTAGTTATTTTATAAAACATTTGTTATTTAAGAATCACATTAATAAATATATCTTTTTTTAAAGAACTTAAATAATATTATTAATAATTAATGTAATTATTTAAGAGAAGAAAGAGATAAAATTTATTTGATGAGAATAATTAAAATGTTACCATTTGTTATCTCAAGTTATTCTTTTATTAAAATATTACTAATGTTGTGTTTAATGTGAAACATGGCTGTCAATTTTTGGGATTTGGATTTAACGTAAAAGACTCGTTTGAAGAAAATTGTGCGGAGTATAGCCAACGATGCATGTCACACTCTTCTCACACTACCTTTTATTCCATGAATTTTTATATCATTTACAATTAAAGTTATTCTTTTTGTTTATAATTAAATAATGTTTATGAAAAAATATCTGGGAATCTGGGTGATATTTGGTTAAATTTGGTTTTAATTACTTGGTTTAAGAATAAATACGTTATAATCGAAACGAATAAGCGTGATACTCGTATAATGATTTTTAAACATGCATATTAATTTCACTAGTTTTAATAAACCGTGTATTATACAGATTAAATAAATAAAAATTATTTAACTATAAATCAATATTTTAAAATAATATTATTGAAAATTTTGTTATAATAAATAAAATATAAATTATATTTCAAAACAAAAATTTTAAGAATGCCATACTTAAAAACTTTCTTATCATAGCTCTCTGTTTTAAATATTTTTTATATATAAAAATTTTACTTTTTAAAAGCATCAATTATAAAATATTTTGTATATTTAAAAAAGTTTGACTTTCTAAAGAAATTTCTAGTTTATGAAAAATTATTTTCTTAAAAATAATATTAGTAAAAATATCTTTCACTTAATATATTACAAAACTATTTTATTCTAAAAAATTAAATCATATTATTAGTAATTAATGTGATTATTAAATATGAAAGATAAGCATGAAAAAAATTTGTAAATAGAGTTAAATGCGATTTTCATCCCTGAGGTTTTATAGAAATTGTCATTTGAGTCCAAACGTTTAAATTTTGTCATTTGCATCCAAAGGTTTTATGAGAATTGTCATTTGAATCCATTTAAATACTTCTAATTAACATCGTTAACGTGTTCCGTTAAATTACTTACATTATAGGTATTTTTGTCAAAACATTTACAAAATAAAAAATTAACTCTTCATCATTAAGATTTTAATCCACCTGTTAGATAAAATAAATTTAATGATAATCATATAAAAGTGACATATTTCTAACTTTATAAAATATACATCATAAATAAATGTATAAATAAACCAGCTCACACATTTAACGAAACTTAAGAAGATGTAATTATCAAAAGAGACCGAACATATAAATTTTTTCACATGCGCTGGTTTTTATTTTGTAATCATTTTGATTAAAATACCAACCTACGTGAAAACTATTATGCATTCAGTTTATTTTGGTAACTACGGTTATGATTTGACTCCATAGTCATTTGTTGTTTTGTTTTGTTTTGTTTTTTTTGTTAATGTATTTTGTTTTAATAGTCATATTACTTTTGTCTATCTTGTTAAATAATATAATTTTTTTAGTTTAAAGTTTAATAATAATTACGATGATTGATATTTTATGATTATTATTCATGGATTGTTAATTTCATATTGATTTTGTTTTTCTTATACTTTTATGATAATTTGTGTTTTATGATTATGATTCAAATGGTTGTATCATATGTTTTGTTTGTTCATTTATATATTTTTATGGTGTATATTTTATATAGTTTGAGATGAGTCGCCATGTGTGGTTATCATTATATTTTATTTTATTTAATAGGTGGATTCAAGTCGTAATGATGATTACCAAACGAGACTGAACGCATAAAATCTCTCACATAGAGTTAATTCTTTATTTTTTTAATTGTTTTGACAAAAATAATCCCTGATGTAAGAAACTTAACGGAAAAAATAAACGGTGTTAATTAGAAGTAGTTAAATGGATTAAAATGACAATTTTTGTGAAACATTTAGATACAAGTAGCAAAATTAAAAACTTTTGGACTCAAAAGGCAATTTCAATCAAACATCAGGGATGAAAAACGCATTTAACTTTTGATAATAAGAAATATAGTGTTGATATGTGGCCATTCTAGATATCATTTTATTAAAGTAGAGAAATTATGCTACAATTAAGTATTAAAAATATTTATATATTATTAGTTATATCAAGAAATCGGTTGATATTTGGTTATTAGTAGTCCCCAGAATACAAATTAACGCCGTAGATGCGAAGCAATAGTCGAAACATGAAAGATCACAGCTAACCAAACTAGTATTTTTGTCATTTGGACCGACTAGTCATGTCGGATTGGACACAGGTGCGGGTATGGGCACGACTCGAGGCCATGTTCACCCAGGACTCTTTAAGTATTTGATGAATAATGTCGTCATCTATACTATCTTATAAAAATATTTAAGATGGGCAACAATGTAAGTGCATCATAATGTTTGTATCTCTTATCGAACAAACAAGAAATTTAAGAAGAGTACAACTATAAAAGAGGTCTATGTTAGCTGAAAGAAATTTGTAGTGATGTGTGTTTTTTGTGTGTGGTGTTGTGTAATTTTTATGCATGGTCAAGAAAAGTTGATTTTTCATAATTTGTTTTATAGTCATAATTAAAGATTATGTTTCTTTGAGATGGTCAATTTGTTATTTTTTTTTTCAAAGTTAAGACACTTAAAATCTATATTGTATTTCGTACAAGTGTTGATACAGATATATACTACATTTATAATTTTATCTTCGAACTAAAATTATAAAAATGTTTTTATCACACATTAGTTGCGTAGAAAAACCAAAATAGTATCCAACTCCTATATAAGAGCCTTATGCCTATTGTTAAAAGAGGAGTTTTGTTTTACATGCATGCCTTTTTGTATGTCATTAAACCTATAACAAAGTTATAAAAATATTTTTTTGGTTTTTGAACCGGTCATACCGGTGATGTCCGGTTAAAGAGGACAGGTTGGTCTGGTTATTAAATCAATAGTTAGCACATAAAGAGAAGGTTAGCCAAAGATACAAAGTATTACAATTTTTATACATCGTCGCATGGCTTGAGTGTCACACACTAATCGTACAAAATGATATTTGTTACGTCTTGGTTATTGATAATGAATATTTAGTGATAATTTAAATTTAAATACTTAGAATAAGAAGAAAAATTCTATATATTTGCCAAAATAAAGCATGAATTACCCATTGAACCAACTTACCCACTTTAATACAAAGCTTTAGACCTTCATGTAGAGAATTTCTCATTGTATAAACTATATGATATATCATCGTATGTTCGATCTATATGGCCTCGTATTTTGTTTGTTTTGTCATCGAGTAATTTGTTTAATAAAATTTTTGAATTCTAAATTTTGTATGGTTAAATTGATCAAGTATTTAACCATCTACACTCAAACCTCTGTTTACAACAGAAAAGAAGATACCAACAGATGTGTGCTCGTTGAGCATCCAAAGTCACTCGCCAAACGATTAAAAATAATACTACTATTCTTATTTTCAGATTTATAAAAACTAATAAATTCATGTGTTTATATAATTACTAGGTTAGTCCTCGTGTAATACACGGATTGAACAAATAAAATATTAAATAAATACTATTTAAATTTTATGCATTATAAAATAATGCTTGAAGATCAAATATGATTATATATACATATAAATAGCTACTTTAAGTAAAAAATAATAATATATTTTTCTCAAACTTTTATTTTATAAAAAAATTGTGAATTTTTGTTTTTAAAGAGTGTGATTTTAATAAAAAAACGTTTTTAATTTATTAAATTATATACATTTTAGTTTGAAAATAATATTAGTAATATTATAAGTATTCAATATCATTATTAATAATATAGAGAAATAAGAAAGCAAGTATAATAAGATCTACAATAGTTTCATGCTTATTTTTTTTAAATAGATACATAGGCTAAACAATCATTAATAAATTGATCAATTTTAATGTAAAATATATATGTAAACTAAACATGAATAGTTACAATATAATATTTTAATGTAAAATATAGTTAAAATTATATATAGATAATAGTTCAATAAATAAAACAGTTATGACATTTTTTAACTCTCTTATGTAAATAATTTTATTTTTAAGCATTCGTTTAAAGATTTTTTATAAAAAATATTTTTTTAAATTTTATTTTTTTTATAAAAATCTTGTTTTAAAAAAATATGATTTGTAATTACTCTGTTTATTTTAGTAAGACTGTTTTAAAATATTTCACCTATTTATAATTTTTTTAAAAAAACAAAATGATTTTAAAATATATTGGTTAGAAAATGTTTAATGTTTTATAAAATTTCATATTATATATAGCTTTAATTTTTTGTT
>BJCM01210975.1:0-17586 GCA_018326385.1 Flaveria bidentis
TTTTTGGTCTGGAACAAATGCGGATGAGTCAATGCGGATGGCTCATTCGTGCGATTGAACATATGACTGGTCCAGTCGCACGATTGAACATACGACTGGTCTAGTCGCACGAATGGTCCATTAGCCTGGGCCAGTCGTACGAATGGTCCATTCGCATGGTCCAGTCGCATGAACGGGTCTGCACACAGATTTTCAGATCTGCAGCCGCCAGGGCTGCCCAAAACCCTAATCTGACGAATTTTACATGAACCGAAACAAAATAGGCATCATCAGATTCAAAAGGGTGATTAGAACGTGGTTTCGAGTTCAATTTTAACATAGAAACACTACATGTAACAAGATCTGAGCAAAACACGAAGAACCCAAAGTGGGTTTAACGTCAAGATTTGAAATTAGATCCAGAAATCAAGAGTTCGGGTTGCTAGAATGATTGTTAGATCATTCCATCAGTTACCAATCAGTTACCGGCTCTGATACCAATTGTGAAGGCGTTGGATCGGTAAACATCAAAGCGTGTTCTTGACGGATGGATAAACAACATCAAAAACCAAGAGACAATCAATAACACGAACTATAAATAAATGGTTTCATTGATAAAACCTAATGATTATAAGCTCGTTACAACATAAGAATCAAGACTCTTGGCAAGGGGAGACCGAGCATGATCTCCCCTCTCATCCGGCAGGCCTAGGCTCCGGGCAGACTCCCTCTCTCAATCCTTATCTCTCTACACATTGAAACTGGTATATATAGGCCTCAGCCATATTAGATGCGACTGGGCCCATATGTGTGATTGGACCATGTGTATGGTTCGATCGTATGACTGGACAATGCGTATGGTTCAATCGTACCACTAGACCATACTTATGGTTCAGTCTTACGAATGTTCCAATCACATCTTTCAGTCGCACAACTGATCCATTAGAATGGCTCGGTCGTACGACTGAGTCTCATTCGAATATGCTCCTGCGAATGACATAGTTTCATGTGTTTACAACATATCAGGTGTAATACATTAAGCCTAGAATATTCGTCAAGCGACGGACACACTATATATGACAATATATGCTCCAACACAATCCAAAGTTTCCACTGGCTGCACTGCTGGGAAACTTTCATCATGTCCGCTTGTAGAACTTCTTGGCTCTGTGAGTGAGAAGATCCATCTGCTGGACTATCTCCATGTACTCCAGATCATCTGGATGGATACAGTCCAGGTCTTCAAGGGTGAAAAGAAAGCTGCCACAACTTTCATCAGAGGACACAAAGGCTTGAGAGAAACTTGTCTCTTGGAATGGGGTTCCTTAAGTGTAGTTCTCCTTTGGTGTCTCAAGGAAGGTGATGAAAGGACCCTTTGGTGAGTTGCTAGGGTAGCATATGAAATGATGTTGGGGTTCTATGCTATCCCTTTCAACCAGATGAAAGGCTGAACCCATTTGAATGTTGGAGTTGCTAGATGAACCTTGCATGTTCATCTCCATCTAGTAGCCACTGAGAATCCCATACAACTCTGTTAGAGTGATAGTTTTTAGATTCTTAGTTCTCTTGATAACAACACAGTAGTGTGTCCATTTCCTAGGAAGTAAGGATATGAACTTCCTTACAATGTCTCTATTTTCAATAGCAACTCCTCCATCCATTAGGGTATCCATAATCTCAACATACCTGAAATATTGTTGAGTTATGGTTTCACCAGCTTTGAAGGTGAAATTTTCAAACTGCTGCTTCAGAAGATCCTTCTTGTTCTCCTTAGCTTCAGAGAAACCCTCATACATCAGTTTCAATGCACCCAACAACTGCTTAGCTATTTTCCAGTTCTTGAAACCTCTGTACACAGAGTATGGAAGAGTAGTCTGAAGGGCTATCATTGCCTTCTGGTCAATCTCTACTCTCTTTTTATCTTCATCTGAGTAGTCAGCCACAGCCTTGGGGATCATACCACCACCAGTAGTAGAAGTGGTGCTTGGTATGTAAGGTCTATGTTCAACAGACTCCCACATTCTTGAGTCTAGAGACCTAATGAAACCTTCCATTCTTTGGAACCAGGTGTCAAAGTAATCAAGAGTGATCAGTGGGGATTTTGTCATGGTTCTAGTTTCCATATCAGATTTGGAAATGGTTGCCAATTGATAAGTTAATTATTTATGTGTGTGAGGGATCTTAAGATGGTTAAATCTTATATCAAGAGCCTAGAATGCTCTGACACCAAATGCAGGACCGTTGAAGGGTATGCAAATACAACACAACAACACAAAGAGGAGAGTTGTTTAAGAACCCTCAACTTAATAAGATAGTGAAATTGGTTAACCTCAAGTAATGACACTAAGAACACACGTAAATATGAGACAGAACAAGATAAAAAGATACACAAGGAGATAGTTTTCAAGATTGCAGTATATTGCCTTCTCAAGTTCTATTACAAGTGTTACAAAGCATACTAGAAAGTTACAAGTACTTGAGATACATATACTACATCCTACAGCCGACCATACTTTGAAGGTCAGCTGGATACAATTGACTAGACACAAAACCAAATCAGTTGTACAGTCAAAAGGCAGATTGTCTTTTGACTAGTCACTATGAGATGCCATAGCTCACATCCTAATCTATTACAAAAAGGATAAAGTACATGAAGTAGAAAGTTTAAAGACTCAATATGTCAATGTACAGTTACTAAAAGTATGGACCTTTTCACCAATTTGTGAAAGTTGGTGACTTTACAGAGTTGCAGCGGAAAGGTATCCAACTTTATGTAAAGTACATTAGATAAAGCATGTTTGCTAAAAGTCTTCGGAAGAAATTTGTCTTCAAGTGTTGGCTTTGGAAGACTTTGTCTCTGAAGCTTCGGAAGACTTCATCTTTGGCTTCGGAAGATATTGGTCTTGGCTTTGGAAGTATTCACACTTAGAATATTTTTGTTGCTTGTGTGAAACTTCCAAAGCATTCTTCTTCAGTACCCATGTGCATGCATGCAGGAGAGACTTAGGGTGTTTGGGTTGCATCATCCTCTTCATATAATATCTACAGATCTTGTTGTCTAGATTAGTGTCCAGTTGGCATTTAAAGTATGGCCGGTTTTAGGATGTAGTATAAAGTGTCTTATCTAACAAGTCTTAGGACTAAGCCTTGTAATATTTGTAAAACAGTTGAAAACAATATATATCATTTTTGAAAACTAATCTTTGTTTGCATGAGTGTTCTTATGTTTTGTTCTTTGTTTTTTTGTCCAGTTCCATATTTGATATAGTATGTGTGATATTTTTTAATTATGATTATATTGCATTACCATAACCAATCCTAAAATTAGTATTTGAGTTTTTTAGGCTCTTGATTACAAAGATGTCACCTTCTTGAATCACTCTTAGTTTCATAAAACACTTACTTGCTTAAATGGTAGCTCTTACAAAAGCTGATATGGAAACCGACACCATCACTAAGTCTCCATTGATTATTTCTAATGACTTTGATACTTGGTGTATGAGGATGGAAGATTTTATGAAGTCTTAAGACAGTAGGATATGAAGATCTATAGTCTCAGGACCTCACATCTCAAGTAATACTTCAACAACTACTAAGGTGGGATGATATCAAAGGAAGTGGCTTACAATTCTAAAAAAGACTAGAAGAAGATTGATATTGATCAAAAGGCCATGACCTCTTTTTAAACAACTATTCCCAAGTTCATCTACAAAGGCTTCAAGAAGTGCAAGACTACAAAAGACATCTCAGATGCACTGAAGCTGATGTATGAAGGATTTTTGAAAGCTAAGGAAAACAAGAAAAATATCATGCAGCAGTAGTTTGAAAACTTCACCTTCAAGACATTTGAAACTATGATTCAACAATACTTCAGGTATGTTAAGATTGTAGATATTCAGGTACATGTTGGAGTGAATCTTAAGAGTAGGGACATAGTGAGGAAACTTATGTTCTCTCTTCCTAGAGAATGGACACATGACTATGTGGCTATTAACAAAAGTGATAACCTCTCTACCGTTACTCTCACTGAGTTGTATGGTATCCTTAGTGGTAACCAAATGAAGATAAACATGCAAAATCCATCTCACAGATCATTCAACACCCAAAAAAGTTCAGTCCTTCATGTGGTTGAAAGGGATAGTAGAGAACCACAACATCATCTCTTCTGCTACCCTAACAACTCACTAAAGGTTCCTTTCATCACCTTCCTAGAGACAGCAATGGAGATCTACTCTTAAGAAAGTCCATTCCAAAAGCCTAGCTCTTTTCAGGCTTTTGTGTCATCAGATGAAAGTTGTTGTAACTTTCACCCTTGAAGACCTATACTACATTCATCTAGATGATCTAGGGTACATGAACATAGTCTAACAATTGGCTCCTCTCACTCACAAAGCTAAGAAGTTTTACAAGAGGATAGGGAGGAAGTTTCCAAACAATATGACTAGTGGAAAGCTTGGACTAGACATGAGCAAAGTAAAGTGTTACAACTGTAAGCAAATAGGCGACTTTGCTAGGGAATGTAAGGCACCAAGAACAAATGGTGGCCAAACATATTCTAGGCCACACTACACTAATGCAACTATAAGAACTAATAAGCCTAACCAACCAAAGCAACATACTACAATTGTTGTTGAAGAATGAGGTTTGGACTGAAACTTTTAAGTAGAAGATGTCTCTCCAAACCAAGCGCTGATAGAAGATCAAGATCAAACTAAGGTATTGGAACATCTTTGTAATCCTAAACACATTACGAAAGTAAACATGTACATGTCCTACAACTTTGAAGTAAGATTTGATCTTGAGTCCTTGAACATTTTAAAAGTTCATTTTAAAAAAGCAGAAAATGAACAAAAGCTTAAAATAGAAGACGTAAAGAAAACTATTTTTATTCTAAAACATGAGCACACAAGTTAAAGGACTTAGATCAAATATCTTATTATCAAGTTAACTGGAAGCAAGGCTAAGTTTAAGATAAGCTAAGCCAAGGAAAAAATGTACTTTCGAAGATAAAACCTTCAAGAACATCACATTTTCATCCTTGCATGCAAAAGTTTGTTATCAGAACAGGCAGGGACTTGGATCAAGTGAATTAGCTCTCTACACATATTACTATCAGTAAAAAACCAAGGTGTAAAACTTGTGAGCATGAGCTTCCTCCCATTGATCCTATCCAAGAAGAAAATGAAGATGAAGACCATATAGTGACTAATGAACTAGAATTGAATGAAGTGGTTCATTCTAAGAAAGGTCACTATATTCCTAGAGAAAAGAAGAAACCAGGGATGAACAAGTCAGTAAGAGAGAACTTGAACGGATCTGCATAAAGAAGATCCATGAAAATACAGGAGATCAAGCCCAGAATCAACCCCAAGCAAAAACAAGTTTTTATCTCTGTTGGCTTTGAGGTGAGTAAGACAGAAGACTTAACTAAGATCTGTAGTACCAAGAGTCCTAGTTCAAGTTCAAACCATTATGGTAAGGACAATATGGTTGAACCATTATGCACTAGTACTGCATAAGTTGGACCATCTAACTCCAAAGGCAAGCTTCACCCTTAGAAGCATGTTGCATCATCTAAGAAGGTGAAAAAATGTTAGAAAGTGATCAAGATTAACCTTTTTCTCAGGACAAGACTCTCACATAAACAAGATGTAGACCTCTGAAAAGAATAAGAAAATAGCTTCGAAAAGAAAATCAATTTCCATTGAAAGCTCTAGTGAACCAAAAGAAGATAGGTGGAAAACTGTCTTCGGAAGCAAGTTTGGTCTCGAAAGAAAGAATGCTTTCGAAGTAGTGAAGTCTACTGCATTGGATGCCAAAGCTTCCGAAGGTTCAATCTCTAAAACATCCAACGTCTTAAAAATTACAAAGTTATGAAAGCCAAGTCTAATCTTCCAAAGATAAGGTAGAACATAAAGGAAGGTCATGTGACTGATGTTTCATCATAAACAACAACCACAGATCCTTAAAGCTTGCATATATGATCAGTAGCTGCTAAACTATCTTATGTTTATCTTGATAAGCCCAAGACCAACAATGCTTGGGTTTTCAAATGTAACTAATCATATATTTTCTTATGTAGGAATAACTAAAGACCAAAAGAAATGCATGGATCATTGATAGTGGTTGTTCCTAACACATGACTGGCAACGGATCTTTGATTCATGACTTTGAGAAAATTAATGGAGGGATAGTTTCTTTTGAAGGTAAATCATGTGGCTAAATTACTTGAAGGGGTAGGGTCACAAATGGTAATCTTAGTATTGAGAAGGTAACTTTGTCAAAGAGCTTGAGTTTGATCTTTTGAGAGTATTTTAATTTTTTGACTAGAGACATAACATGCTCTTTACTAAGTATAAGTGCATTGTTCTCAAGCCTGGGGTGATTATTCCTCAAGAGCATATCCTGCTCAGAGCCCCCAGGAAAGGGAATATGTATAAGATGGATTTGAAAGAAACCTCCCCTTTAGGAGAAGTTTCTTGCTTTCTATCTAATGCCAATATTGATGAGTCTTTCCTTTGGCATAAAAGAATGTGCCATGTAAACATTAAAAACATGAATAAACTGATTAATAATGATTTGGTAAATGTAATGCCAAAGAAAGAGTTTATAAAAGAAGACCATTGTATGTCATATCTAAAAGGAAAGCAACACAAATTGTCTCACAAGCCAAAGGAAATGAACTCAATCATTACACACCTACACTTATTATACATTGATCTCTTTGGCCCCACAAGTGTAATGAGTTTAGAAAGAACTTCATCTTACCTTGTGATCATATATGATTTCATAAGATATACCTAGGTCGTCATTTTTAGAAGTAAGGATAAAACCCCTTAAATCTTGAAATCCTTCATTCGAAAATTAAGAATCAATGTGATCATAAAATTTAGAAATTATAAAATATGATCAAGAAACTAGATCAATCACAAAATCCTTGATACATTTTGTGATGAAAAGGGTATTTGAAGACAATATCGTATTTCTATAACTCCTCAACAAAATGTTGTTTCTTAAAAAAGAGATATAACACTTATTGAGGCTGCAAGAACCATACTCTCTAACTCTAAATTGCCAATCACTTTCTCGGCCAAGGTAGTCAACATTCTTGTTATGTGTGAAACATAGTTTTGGTGGTCAAAACTCATAGTAAGACTCATTATGAGTTATAGCCCAAAAGTAGATCTTTCACTTGTTTGCTCGGATCATTTGTATGTCCATATACTATCTTGAATACCAAAGATCATATAAACAAGGTTGATGAGAAAGCAGATAATGGACATTTCATTGGATACTCTTCTTAAGCTAATGCTTATAGAGTAGACTATCTCAGGTCTACAGTAGTTGAGAAGTCAACCAATGTGACCTTCAATGAACACATTCTAATTATGAAATGTGTTTGTCCTGATTGGCTATTTGATATTGATTTAGTTACCACCTATTTTAATAAATCTTATGTAGATATTTCAGGAACATAGGTAATATCTACTGGAGATCATGATGTAAGATTTGAGCTAAGAAGACCAAATGTTCAAAAATTCTCAGTACAAGTGGTAACGAACCCTACAAGTGGAAATTCTCTCAATACAACCATGAAAAATTCTTCAGCGGATACATATGAGGTGCAAACCAATTCTAGCAGTAAGGCACAAAACTCAAATTAATGAATTTTCAATGTAGGAGGAGATGGAGATGTTTAAAGTGATCAAGAATTTCACGATGTTGATAACCACTCCACTGAAGGCAACATCAATGACATTGCACACTCTATGGATCAAGTTACACTTGATGGATATGCTAATGTGGAAAATCACTAGATCTGAATTTCTCTAATTTATATCTATTAAATCAACTTGCTATGATTACTCAACTAAGAATCTTCAAGTCACATCCTACTACAAACATCATTAGAGATGTTGAGCTTGGGATGAGAACAAGAGGACAAACCCATCATAAAAATGTTTTTCTGTACTCTTGATTCTTATCCTAAACTAAGCCAAAAGAAATTTGATAAAGATCTAAGAGATGAAAGCTGGATTGTAGCAATGCTGGAGGAACGCATTTAACTCAAAATACAATGTGTTTGGAACCTTTGTCATCTTCTACTTGGGAAGATGCCAATAGGTACCAAGTGGGTATTTAGGAACAAGAAATATGATAGAGGGCTTGTCATAAGGAACAACAAAAGACCAGTAGTCTAAGGGTACGCTCAAGAATAACAGATTGACTACAAGTTGTAAAGATATATTTTGCTTTTGTTGCATTCAAGGATTTCAAGGTCTAACCAATTGATGTCAAGTGTGCTTTTCTACATGGGCTAATAGATGAAGAAGAGTATGTTAAGCCACCAACTAGCTTTGTAGATCCAGATCAACCTATTTATGTCTTCAAGCTTGAAAAAGCTCTCTATGTTTGCATCAAGCTCCAAGGAAGTGGTATGAGACATTGACATAATATCTAGTTTAAAATTATTACAAAAGAGGTACTATCGACAACACACTCTTCATCAAAAGAACAAGAAATGACTTGATCTTGGTTCAATTAATGAAAGACTCTACAAAGAGTTTGACAAAGCTGATGAAGAATAGGTTTGAAATGATTTCCATGGGGGAATTCAACTTCTTTCTAGGAACTTTAGTGAAGCAAGTTGATAATGGCATCTTTGTAAATCAAGAAAAGTATGTACAAGACAGACTAACAAGATTTCATATACAGATGGTGACTATGGTGGCTGCAACATAAGTATAAAGTCTACGTTTGTGAGATTTCAATTCCTTGGTGGATGGATAGTCTGATAGCAATGCAATAAACATTCACATGTATTTGTATCAACTACTGAAACTTAATACATTGCTACTGCAAGCTGCTATGAACAAGTGCTTTGGATTCAATACCTAATGCTAGATTATGAATTCAACTTCAATATTCTCCTATGCACATAGACAACAACAATGCTATCTCAATCACAGAGAATCTAGTGCAACACTGAAAGGCAAAGCACAACAACATCATGTACCATTTGATCTTGGATAATTTTGAAAAAGGAATGATTAAATTGGTCAAAGTTAACACAAATGAATAATATGTTGATCTGTTCATAAAATCATTTCATGAATATAGGTTTAAATATCTTCTATAAGCTATTGGGATGATTAACTATGAGTAGATTTTCTTAACTTAACTTCAAAATTGTTTTCAACAATGTGTGTCTTTAAAGTTGTCTATTTTATATCACATATACGCCATGTTTGTAACGGAAGAAATTTTTCAAAGTATATAAATTCCTTAGCATTTTATGAGTTATTGACATATTTTATTTCAAAAGACATAAATTTAACTTCAGAAGAACATTATGTCTTCAAAACTAATAACCACTTACTAAGGAATTAATCTTCAGAAGAAATTCTGATATATATTCTGAAGCTTAATCTGCTTCTATGTACTTATGTGTTTTGGAGTACAATTTTCTTCGAAAAGAAATTTAGTCTTAGAAGTTTTATTTACTCTTGAAGTAAAACTTCTAAAGTCTAATATCTTCCGAAACCAAATCTGTCTCGGAAGCAAAATTACTCTAAGTAAAAAAAATTCAAAGAAATTTTTCTAAAGTGAGGAATATCTTCTGAATTCAATTTGGTTTTGGAAGTTTTATTTAAACTTCTGAAGGCAAATTACCTTCAGATGATTTCCAACTTCCTAGATAACTTCTTTTTGGGCACTTTTTCAAAAGGGGTCTGGCATCCGGGTTTTAAAGTTTATCTTTTACAATAACTTTGTTTCGCATCTAAATTCTCAAGCCCTAAAATCTCCATAAAAACTTGTTGCTCTTACACTCTCTATCTATAATGCTACAGAAACGGCTAACCCCGGACGCCAAAACTAGCTAGCCTTTGTCATACACCTTCACAAGCAAGACAATTAGGTTGCTCTGTTATTAGCTTAGAAAGACCGTGGTTTTTCAGACATCTACAACTTTCTTTCCCATTCAACTTACCTTATAGCCTTTACCATAGACCCTCCTCTTTATGAAGACCAACTGCTTGAGTTTTGGAGGACCTGCCAAGAGGTTATAATGGACGGTGAGAAGGCACTATCTGCCACGATGTACGGAGGACAATGTTCATTACTCTAGCCATCATCAACCAAAATCTAAGGCTAGATGATAAAGATGGTGAACTTTTTTTCCCAAAATAGGTAGTCAACGAATCATTCCTCTTGATGCACTATGAAGGTGACTTCTCAATCAATCCCTTTAGAAAAAGGAAGGTCTCCTCTTAGTGGAAGTACCTCCTTCATGTGGCCATCTACTCGTTATCCAACAAATATTGAGGATAGGATCAAATTCCTGAAGACCTTTCCCATATACTCAATGGAATGGTCTAGGGGATCAAGTTTGCGATTTTATAATTTATCAATACAAATTTACTTTCTAACTAAGATTCCCTTGAATATTACAAGTTTCCTAGATAAGTCCAACACATTCTCAACTAAGTACAACTTGGTTTTTGTCAAGAGCATTTTATATATCTTAAAGGAGCTCCCAAACTAGGACTTTGATATCCAAAAAATTCTAACTTCAATCTATATGCATATTAAGATTGTCACTATGGTGACTACAATATGATTACAAATTCTACATATGGGGGATGTCAATTGCTTGGTGGAATGATAGTCTTATGGCAATGCAGGAAACAATGGCATGTATCTTTATCAACTACTAAAGCTAAATACATTGTTTTTGTAAGCTACTATACTTAAGTGCTTTGTATTTAGAATCAAATACTACATTATGTATTCAACTTCAAAATTACTCCTATCCTTATAGACAACAATAGTGCTATCTTAATCGCAGAGAATCCAGTGCGGCACTCAAAGACAAAGCACATCAACATCATGTATCATTTAATTAGAAATAATTTTAAAAAAGATTGATTAAACTGGTCAATGTTAACACAAATGAGCAATATGTTGATTTGTTCACAAAATCATTTGATGAACAGAGATTTAAATATCTTGTATCAGCTATTAGGATGATTAACTTTGAGTAGATTTTCTTAAATTAACTTCAAAATTGTTTTTCAACAATGTGAATCTTTAAAGTTGACAAATTTATCATTCATATAAGCCATGTTTGCCTTTGAATAAATTTTTTAAAGTATATAGATTCCTTGGCATTAAAACTAGGGAGAAATTTTATTTGGAAGACTTAAATTTAACTTCAGAAGAACATTATGTCTTCATAACTAGTAACTGTTTACTATGTAATATTTCTTTGGAAGAAATTCAAATATATCTTCTGAAGCTTAAATGTGCTTCTAAGTACTTATATGTTCTAAAGTACAATTTTCTTTCAAAATTAATTTACTCTCCGAAGTTTTATTTACTCTTTAAGTAAAACTTCTAAAGTCTAATATCTTCCAAAACCATGTCTCTCTTGGAATCAAAATTACTGTAAGTAATTTTTTTCTAAAGCAATTCTTTTAAAATTGAGGAATATCTTTCGAAGTCAATTTGGTATTGGAAGTTTTCTTTAAACTTTCAAAGGAAAATTAACTTCGGATGATTTTCAACTTCCAAGATAACTAACTTGTTTAGCACTTTATCAAAGGTGTGACCGACATCTAGATTTCAAAGTTAATCCTTTGTAATAACTTTGTCTCACATTCAATTATATAAATAGCATTTATCACATGTCTCCCTCTTTCTTCTTCCTCTTCATCTGAATTTTCAAGCGCTAAATTCTCCACAAACCCTTGTTGCTCTTCCACACACTCTCTCTCTAAAGCTTCGAAAAATAGCCAACCCTAGACCCCAAGACAACCAGGTTGCTCTGTTATTAGCTAAGAAAAACCTAGGTTTATTAGACATCTACAACTTTATTTCCTAGTTAGTTTACCTCATAGCCCTTACCATAGACTCCCTTTTTTTATGAAGATCAACTTCTAGAGATATGGAGTACATACCAGGAGGTCAAAATAGATGGTGAGAAGGCACTATCTACCATGGTATAAGGTAGAACAGTGTTCATCAGTCCAGCCACCATCAACCAACATCTGAGGCTGGATGATGAAGATGGTGAACTGTCTTTCCCAAAAGAGCCAGTCAACGGCTCATTCCATCTAATGCGCTATGAAGGTGACTTCTCAGTCAATACCTTCAGAAAAAGGAAGGTCTCCTCTTAATAGAAGTACCTCCTCCATGTGTTCATCCACTCTTTATCCAACGATCATGAAGGATGGAATCAAGTTCCTCAAGACATTTCCAACAAAGTTTATCGAATGGTCTAGGGGATCATGTTTAGGTATTCATAATTTGTCTATTCAAATTTAATTGCTAACTTATATTCCTTTGAATATTGCATGTTCCCTAGATATGTCTAGCACATTCTCAACTGTGAATTGGGCTCACAATTGATGGCAACATGTGATGTTCTAAAACTAGGACAGGTGAAGCCCAATAACTTTATGTTAATAAGGAAAACCATTGTTGGTTTTTCAGGGTTAGAAACAACCCTTATCCTAAATATGTTAGAGCTCCCTGCTCAAGGTGACAACTTGGAAGATTAAGCAAATGTTAAACCCACACCTTCATCATATTTAGCATGCCCACAATCTCTAATCACCATCACCAACCAAAGAAAATCCTAACAAACCCTTACTCAGTCTTTTCAAATTAAGCATGCCCCTATATACTCATCTATGTAGGAGGTAGTGTAGCCAAGAGCTCCCATTTCTACTAATAAGCAAACCAATCATATTCCTTCTGTGATCTATGATGTGCTTCCTCATGCTCGGATAATGAGCTCATAAATTTAGACTCAAGCCTTCATCTTGAGTCTCAAAACTCAGATGAACGAAGTTCATGGGAAAGCTACCATCTCGAGCTTTTAGATCTTATTAAATCAATCTCCACTATAGAATTCTATAATGATGAGTACATGGTATTTAATGAGTACCATGAGTCTCTCTGTCGGACCGATGAAGGGTTGGTAAATACACATAGTCTCATAATGAAGAGAGTGTTTAGAACATTTAACAAAACAAATAGTGAACGGATACTTATGATACTATGACCACAACTAAACAAGGGGTAGTAACTTAAGAACAACAAAGATATTTGGATTTCAAAATTGTAGTATATTGCTTCTCAAGTTCAATTACAAGTGATACAAAGCATAAGAAAAAGATACAATGACTTAAGATACTTTATACCACATCCTATAGCCGGCCATACTTAGAAGGCCAAGTGGAAATATTAATCTAGACAACAAAATCAATATGGAGTCAAAAGGCAAATCTATCTTTTGACTAGTGACTATGACATGCCATAGCTCACATCCTAATATATTACAAAATGGATAAAAGTATATAAAGTAGAAAGTTACAAACTCAAGACCTCAATGTACAGCTACAAAAAGCATAGACCATTCCCCAACTTGTATACGTTAGTGAGTCTTTAGAATTGCAGTAGAAAGTTGGGCAACTTTATGAAAAGTACATCAGAGAAATTATGTTTTTCAAAGTCTTTAGAAGAAATCTATCTTCACTTTATTGGCATCGGAAGACTTTGTCTTTTAAGCTTTGGAAGACTTCATTTTTGGCTTCGGAAGATATTGGTCTTGGCTTTGGAAGATCTTACACTTAGAATATTTCTAATGCAGGTTGTAAAACTTCCAAAGCAACTTCTATGTTGCACTAAGAGCATGCATGCAGGAAAGACTTGGTTTGTTTTGGGTGCATTAATCTTTCAATAAGTCTTACAAACTCCCCCTAGGCTGATGCTACCAAAACAGATAAGTGTCTTCATATATTGACAGTCCTCATCATAATTATAACCATTCCTTTCTTCTTATATTGGTTGGGATCACTCAAACTCTCAAAATACCTTCTCATGTCAAAATGATAACGTAGAGGTAAGTAAAGAATATCTTTCCAAAAGTTGACATCTTGACCACCTTGATCTCTTATGACATACCATCGGTCTGGATTAGCAACAAATGTCCAAGAGAATATGGGTCTTCATGATGCAAGAGTTTCTACTTTTATTGCAGTTGGTTGAGAAGCCTCTTCATGCACTTCCTCAAGATGATCTGACTTATCCTAAGGGTTGGAGGTGGATGCCTTTGATTTATTCTTTTTCTTTGATGTAGATCTAACAACCATCATTTTCCTCCTCTTTGGATACTTTAACTAAGCAGACTGGCCTTCAGTACCAGGTTGTTTTGTCTAGTCTTTCTCACTTGGGTCCTCTTCCCTCACTGGTTCATAAGGAGAGTGTTAGCCCAAAATAATCACACTTGAATCAAATAATTGAAGAATTATGGATCAAACAATAATGAACACAATAAAACCATTTTGATATTTAATTAGATTGCAAAATATGTTTATAAGTAAACTTTTGGTCATCCAACCATCAGTCAACTCTAATTACCATTAACCTATTTATAGTGAATATAATATTCACTAATTACATTTAACCCCCAGACTTAGGCTAATTAATGAAAATTACATATAAAATATAAAATTGACTAAAACATAGTTAAATATATTTTGTTGACACAAAATTTATTTATTAAAATAAAACTCCTAGTCATTTAAAGCTTCAACGTCTCGTCTCGGTTCTTCGTCTCGAACGTGTCGGGTTTGACTTTTGCGTTGACTTTGACTGTGACATTGACTTTTGTTGACATTGACTATGTTGATAATATAGACTGTCTTGTATAGCTCCAACAATACTCCCCCTTATTCTATCATTATCAGTGTCTTCAAACTAAATCAGTACCAAGAAGACAACAGTAGAAAAATCTTCAAATTGAAGCTTTCTAAATTTGATGAGAAAAAGTGCTTCCTTTGTGAGGTAATGGAAAAGCTTTCCCAAATCTCTAATCTTGAGTGCTTTAGAAAATGTAGGAGGAGGATTCCTAACTCGGTATCTTCTATAAACTTGAGGAATCGGTTCTCTGATGAGGTACACTATTGAACTGATGATCGGCCATCATTTATAGTAAAAATCTGAAACCCATTCACAAACACAATCTCTGTGTGAAAACAAGCGAACCTATGTTTGTTTCTAATTAGATTATTTCTTTTTAACAAAATAAACTCATGTTTATCTGTGTGTGAAAACAAGCGAACTTATGTTTGTTTGTGCGTAATTTCTGTGAAATGCATGAAAAATGATAAAATTGTAACAACATAATATGGAAGACCTAAAATAAATTTTGAAATCAAAATTTATTACACTTTTTTATTTTTATTATATACATTTATTATAACATTTTTAAATCTATATATATATATATATATATATATATATATATAACCGAGAACTGAATTGATCATGAGATCACATGTTCAAGATATACTTTAGCACAAAGAAGAATTTAATCATCGACAAGCAATGAGATCACACTGATAACCGAATCTAATCACAGTCTTTGAATGATTTTGAAATTATCAAACAAATCAATAATGTTTACTAATATATTTGTCCACTTAAACTCATGCCCTATCTATTTCAACAAGCAACATATAATTCGTTAAAGTTCGATTAAATACTTTAGATTGCTAGGACCCCACAATCATTTAGCAAAAGCTCTCACCCTACCTTAGGATTTATTGAATTTTCTTATGATCTTTATTGGGCAAGGCTTGTGGATTAGTGTGCAAGTGATTATCAATAGAATATTGCATTTTGTGATGAATTCATCGTTAGATGATTTGACACAACTTAGACCAAAATAATGAGAGCTCCGAGCCTGTATTCATGTATAATAAAGGAGATGACCATTTAATTACGTGCTGATGAGAGCTCCAGGTCAGTACTATCATACAACAAAGGAGATCATCACTCCTAGTCGGTACTTCCGTACAACAGAGGAGATTAGCACAAACACAAGACAGATATATACACCAAACATGGCTAAAAATATGGCTTATATGATTTTTATCATGGTGGGTGAAAGATCAATTCTAAATCCAATTTTTGTTGGGACATAGTTTTCGTTCAGGCCAAAATGATTGCATAAATTCAGTCATCCTTAAGCATATATTTTAATTTAAATCATTATGTTGTTGTCTACTTTATTTTTCAGGTTGAGTCGACCATGCATATCAGTAAAGAATCTATTTGATTTTATATTACTTGCAATTAAAAATAAGGTGTGAATTAGATAACAATATCAGTTACTATCATTTCTCAATTTAAAATACAAGTCATGCAAAAACAAGTATTTCTATATGATATACAATCATTTCTTAGTCATCTCGAGTTCTCTTTTCACTTTTTTATTATACTCTCCCCCTAAATTTATATTTTTGCAAACCACTTTTTTTATTTGTTGTTTTATTTTTTCAAATTTTTTTATTAAACTATGCGAAAATATAAATTTACCAAAGAAAATCTTCCAACCTACACTGATATCAAGTTAAGGAATGAATTATCAAGAAATATGTAGTGACTATGAATTAAGAACTATGATTGTGTAGATAAAAATCCAGATAGTGGATAAAATATCATGACCTTAACCTGTTTGTTCAGCCTCAAGATTGAATTAGAAACAAATTCTGTCAGTGAACTAGATTACTAAAAGTCCTCCTGAATTGTTCCTGCACTCATAAACAGGTTAGTTTGAAACAAGAACCCCGACCATCGTATTCCAGGGTGTTCCTTTTGCAACGGTAGAAATAACCTGCTTCAGCAAACAACCTATTAAAATTTTAGGGATATATGTATCCTTATTTTAATTTTCCAAATTTGTTTTGGTTTAAATAATTTGGAATTGAATGAATTAAATTTTGAAATCATTTTCTATTTAACACCGGAAGGAAAAAAATTTCGTTTTGAACCTTTCGTCATTTTCATCTTTAAATCATTTGAAACTGACTTCACATGAGAAGGTTTGAATGGAGGGTTTTTCATCTAACCATTCAAAGATGTGTGCTTTTCACCTCTTGGACCAGAGAAGCAACCCGTGTTGTGTTTATCATTTCAAACATTCTTTGTAGACTTACATCTAGATAATCAATTTGTTTTGCCTTTACCATCCTTAGCAAGTCTTTGAGGAAACTTCTTTACCATATGAACTTCTTTTCCACACTCAAAACAAGCCTTGAAAGGCTTTTGATTCTTTGTAGTCCCGTGTTGTGAAGGTGGGGATGAGGATTGCTTTGAGCTTCTTTTCCACACTCAAAACAAGCCTTGAAAGGCATATTATTGCTTGTTTTGAAATTTCCCCGTGCTGAACAAGGAATGAGATCTTCATTGATTGACTAAGTTGTTTTGCAGTTGTTGAAGAGATCTATATTGGTTTTGTGAATCCTAGGATCGCGAACAGGAATTATCAATGTCGGTCGATTGACAAGTCAATGTTTGCGGAATCAACGTTGATTTGGTTTAATTGTTTTGCAATAACTTTAAATATCAATAAATGTTCAAGAACACATGTAGCAAAACACAATTAATGATTAATATGTATTTTATTAGAACATGTTAATGATTACAAGTATAATGAATGATATCAAAGTATGATATGATGTGACGGCTGCTAGGGTTTGATTGAGAGACTTTGAAGTGATGGTTATAATTCTGATGTTGTTGTCGCTCAATCAA
>BJCM01210976.1:0-21540 GCA_018326385.1 Flaveria bidentis
CTCAGGCTCAGTTACCCGCTTCGTGCACAATGTTCGGGGTATAGCATATGGCATTGATCCGGAATGGAAGAGAAAAGATAAATGGTGAATGTATTTGCCCTAGGTACTGGTGTCAGCTTCATGCACAATGTTCGAGGTCTATGAAAGACCTCAAGCCCAGTTACCCGCTTCGTGCACAATGTTCGGGGTAATGTACATGTCACTGGAAGTAATGAATGAACGAATGAAAGTAAGAATGTATGAAAGAATGAAAGTTAACGTATAGATGATGAAGATAATAATGATGTTATCTGTATATGTATGATGTATGATTGCATGAATATGAAGTATGGTTTTTAACAAAAGATAAGTATGTTTTATTTATAAAACTAGAACTCACTCAGCAACGCTGACTTTGATGTGTTTTCAGTTGGCAGGTAATGATTGGTGAGGATGGCACGGGCAGCTACTCGGCTCTTTTGGGATGGAATTCTTTTGATTAATGTTTTTGCATTATAATGCGAACAAATTGTTTTGTAATGAATGATGTATTAACTTGCAAAAGCATTTATATGGAAATGAAAGATTATTTTAATGATCCGCTGCGATGTTTATGAAATACGAATGTAAATATATGTTTTATGTGCGATGAGAATCCAGATGTAAGCGTCCCGGGAACGGGGCCTTACAATTAAACTATAAGACATGATTGGGAAGTTAAAAGAAAACCCACCATGTGGTGGACGGATCTATGATAATATTGCTTTTGGTTTGATTACGGGTCTAACCATATGTGTGAACCGTAGTTAAATTTATATTTTGATCTAAGCACTTTGTGTATTAAATATTGTAGGATTGTGTTCCATTGTTTAAGCTCTTAAGGAGATATTCATGATATTGTAACCGTAGAAGTTGCTTATTACATATCATTGGTTGAGGTGAGTCTACCTGCATGTTTTTTAGTCATCCCTTTTTCCTATGTTAAACTTTAGGGTTGTACATGAGCTGTATAAACTGATTTTCTTTAGTGTTATCACCTGATTGTTGCATGGTAATTGGTATATTATGTTTGTTATGTTTAAGGGACCAAAGTTTGGGTGTGTCTAGACCTTACTCATGTTAGTCACCAACAAACCATTAAGGTAAGTTTGTGGGTTGTCTAAATAGCGTGTAACAGCCGGTGTAAATCGTACCAAGATATTATCTGCTTCGCCCCTGATGGTCGCCCATCCAAGAAGTCATGATTGTATTTTCACTCGATGAGTTGCTCGCCTAGGTAAAACGCGTCTTGATGGAGAAGGTTTCCACCCCTCCCCCTTGTAAGGAGAATTTCATTCTCCCCCACAATAATGTTTTCTAATATATTCTTACATACAGTTCTGTATGTTTACGTAAGTTGAAACTTGTCAAACTAATTTGTTTATATGTTTATAACCTATTAACCTTTAACCCCATTAACTACACAAGTAGATTATATGTACGTAATGCAAGTTGCACATGAGTTTCACATGTGTAGGTTATATAAATATATATTTTACTACTTTTTGGGATTTTACAAAAAAATGAATAAGCATAGCATCTTTATGATTTCCTTTATTATAAAATTTTTAAGGATAATAAATATGAAATTATGTATTTTTATCCATGTGCTCTTGCAATGTTTAGTGTTTTGTATAGAATCGTCCGGGCCTAGGTAAATATCATCACAAGATTTTGAAAGGAAATGCCACGGGATCGACATTGGAAAGACGTTTTTTGCACCATATTCTTTCCAATGTAAATCCTTTAGTTATAATAAATAAATGCATCAACTTCGTACACTTGCTTACGTACTACCTACTTTGTAAACATTTTAAAGGGCCTAGTATCTTATAAATTTGAAAACATACTTAACAAAATCGCTTTTTATTTTACAAATTGTACATGTTAAAGTATTTTATAATCTATTTGATACGAAGTGGCTATATTATGTTTTAAATTATTTTAAAAGATTGGTGTTGTAAGATGGTTGTGACAGTGAATATTTAAATAATTTTTCGAGGTGGCGTGACTCTGTTAGTTAAAAGCTTGTTGTGGTTATTTATTTATTTAGTTTTGACTTTTGAAAAGTATAAGGGGGACAACTTATACCTACAAATCGAGTGGTACAACACGTAGCATATAGTGGATGATGTTAACGTGTATTGGTGTCATCACTAAGGAAACGTGAACCAAGTGATTGACTTATATATAACCAACCCCGTTATAGCTTTATTAATTAATAAAAGAACGGTTTACACTCCGGTCAATATAGGTTACTAGAGATGTTTAACGGATACCGGTCAACATAGGTTACTAGAGTTGTTTATCGGGTGAGTTAAGTTGAGTCGTCATAAATCAAACATGAGTTCATAACAATACGTGCTAAGCTGGTTTGATTTGTATTATTCTAAGATGGTAATAGTTACTGATGATTCTTTATACTTCTTTTTATACAAGTCCCAATTATCAAGTTAACAATAATTTAAATTTAATTAAGTCTCAAAACAAACACAATTCGAAATTATCAATATGAAATAAAATTCAATTAATGGTAATTAATTTATCATCAGTGAGCTACCGCAGCTTGAATTCGGCACTAATGTTTATTCGAGTCAAGTAGCTCAAGTTAAATCAGGCCATGCTGATATTATGAGCAATTTATGAGCCATGTGCCGATTATACGATCATAATTGCTAGAGGTATCAAATGTATGTAAGTTTCATAGAGTTTAATTATTTAGTCGTAAAAGTAAAATAGTTGAATCAAATGTTAAAAAAGATATAGTTTCCACTAATTATGAACAAATATTTTTAAAAGAACATTATGATAATGATAAGATGTCTTTTATATATTCGAAGAGATTAAAAGTTCATATCCCATAAAATAAAGCTTGTTAATAAGAATATATTAAGAGTTGATTTAAAAAAGTATTATGAACAAACAATCTTAAGACAAAGACTCCGTAACTTTAGACATAACCTAGGTCACCTCCTTTGAGTACACAACAATTGGTGTATACCCAAATAAATAGACATTGATTAAGACTCACGTATTATTTAGATCTAGATCTAATTGAAACTCCATTTTATAACAATTGATATCCTAATTCCTATATACAGTTTCGAGGAATAGAACGTGGTTGTTTGAGGTTTGAGAAAACAAAAGATAACATTTCCTATTGTTTATATTTAAACAGTACAAAGAACCAAAATGTCGGTTTGGTAAAGTCAAACGCGTGAATAACATACTAGTACTAGACAAACCGAAATCGAGATAAATTAGCAAACCCCAGAACAAATATTAATATGTTACATGTATAGTTTCTTGCATATTCAATTCTCTGGATGTTTTACAGTAAGAAATCACAACACACCCATAATTCCTTTTTTTAACACGTCACTCCAATTATTCCTTATATTAAAACACAATTTACTAGCTATAGTATTGTACTTTAGTTAAGGTGACAGGTGACTAGTGATAAGTGCAAAGAGATGTTCATATTATGTGGTTCCCTTTGGTTATAGTGAAAGACTATTATAAGTTTCTATTAATTTATATTTTTAACATATTATATATACACAAATTGCATTTATACAATTAAACTAATATTTGATGATTATATATGATTCCTTTAAGAAATTATTAACGAATGAATGTTATTATATCTTCATTTAAATAGTAATGTCGGTGGGGATAATACCTGAAACAACTCATGATACATAAGCTAAAATTATTATACTATGCAGTTTGTTTCTTTTATTTTTTTTAGTCTCATGTCATACACCTTTATATTCTAGACTCTAGATGTTAAACAAAAAGGATATTGGTTGGGCCATGTTTGGAGCAAACGTAGTGGTTTTTTCAGGTTGATTTATTTTTAACTTTTTTTAGTGATAGTTATTATAATGTGTTTTTAAATCCCGCCGCTTATATTTAATTTTTATTTTTTAATTTTTTTATTATTTATGTCGCTTAGCAGTTGTGTCAGTTGTTTTTTACACTTCTTTTGGTTTTTATTTTTATTTGTGTCTACGTGAAAATAAATACGTTTTGCTTTTGTACTCGATATTTTAAATTTGGCATCTTTGCGTAGTTACTCACACAAAGCATTTTCAAAACATTCCTAGCACCAACAATAAGGCATTAGGTCATGTAGTGTATTCCTAATTATTCTACATAATTCATTTACTTCAAAAGCGTGGTGGGTTTTCCCACTGGCATGTCGCATGTCGCATGTCGCATGTCACATGCAGATTTGTACATGATTTTTTTTTCTTTGCTTACATATTTTAGTACCTTTCGTATAGTGACAACTAAAGGGTTATTTGTCAGCATCTGAATCAGTCTGTTAATGGTTCAGATGTCTGAATGATTTAACATTTAATAGTTTAGACAATTTGTTTCTTGAGTAAATGTTTAAATGATTCAGACATGTGTCTCTGAATAGTTAAGCATTATACTAATCATTAATGGTTAAAAGGTTTAATGTTGAATGGTTAAGACTTATTATCTGAATTCGTCAAGCATTGGCCTTTGAATAGTTAAGCAATATACTAGGTTTTAATTGATCAGACTTATTAATTGTTCAACAGTTAATGGTTCAAACATCTTATTAATTTAGCACTTAATCATTCAAAAATTACCAAACAACCCCTAAAATAATTTAGAGCAGATGGTTTGTGTTGATTTCAATGTGCACTACAACTTATTGATTCACACATTCGAACCCTTTCCCCAACTCCTTTTTTCGATGATTTTTTTGTTTTTTTTAACTTTTGTTTTATTCTTTTAGTTTAACTTACTCTATTTAAATAATTACGCCCCAGCCTATGAGTAAAAACTATCGAATTCATCGGCTGCAAAACTTTTTCGTTGTTTTCATTGGATTCAATTCTCATAACTGAACATATTCAACTTCATATGTTTCTCTGTATGTACTTAACCATGTCGATTTGACCGTCGTAACCGTTTCCACAACAATGTTTTGACGTTGATTATGATTTTTGCAACAGCGCCCTTTACCACTTCCTTTATGTAACCAATTCGAGTAGCGAGTTTTCAGATGTTCTGCAACACGCCATTGTCCATGCCGCACCGTGTGTCACGAGGTTCACAAATGCATTGCTACGTGTGGTCACACCACAACACGCAGGCAACTTTGCTTGTTCACTGATCATATCGCATGTAAATGCTTGTTCACTGATCATATCGCTTGTAAAAAGTTATTGCATGTAAATGTTAAGAGTTGGTTAGAAAGTTTTAAAACTTGTTTTCATTTGGCTTTTAGTGAACTATTGACATAGTTACCGTTTGTGAAAAACTAAGACTTTAGTCAAGATACATTACTTCACATTAAGTTTGATCAAATATTGTCAAATATAATCACAATTATTCTTCACATAATAATACATTGAATATATTATCTAAATAAGCACTTATGTATTCAAAATAATTTCTTTCATCTTATCTCAACTTTTAAATTTAAATTATATTATTAATCATGTTATTAAAAAATGAATTAGCAAGATCCCAAACCCGAAAAAGGTTTCTCTTCTATTGCTAGTAATATAGCCATTTAGGTTATTACTTGTACGGATCAAACAAATATGTTAGAAATTAAAAGCATCTTCTCATTTACATGAATGCAACATAATAACAACAAAGTTTTTAATATATTTTTTAACTAGAATATTATTCTTTTTACATGAGTTGATTAGTTTGTAATAAAAATTTAAAAATTATAAAAGATATTTGTAAATAATATATGCTTGAGTTTGAGATAAATAAATAGTTCAAATAATGGTGAGTGAGCCGGGTTTACCACATTGGGTCTTTGGTTGGTTGGTTTTTTTTGAAATGGTGGGCGAGCTGGGTCACCAACGTTGTATGTATTCGCGGGCGTAGGTGGCCTTTCGCCAATGGTGGGCGAGCAGGGTCACCAACGTTGTATGTATTCGCGGGCGTAGGTGGCCTTTCGCGGGCGGGGTGACCGGACTTTAAAATTATTCATTGGCCGTTAGACAAAATAAAGTATGATTTTTTACTATATAATTGGACACATATTTTTCACGTGTTAACTTAAAAAAGTACGATTGTTAAACAATATAAAGAGGGTTATTACATATTTTCTTGTTTTGAATATGTTAATTCTTTTTTTTTTCTCTTTAAAACCTTTAGTATTATTCCAACCTAACTAAATAAAGCTAAGATCAAGTACAACTCATGAAAATATTTTCAAATTCAAGCTAGCCATGTACGTTATATCAAGAAGTTCATTGTTAAGTATGTGGATTTAAAGTTTCAAGGGGCTGTTATGTCAAAACTATAAAGTGTAATGGTTAGAATTGTTAATGCCTCATTAATAACTTCAGGGACTAGTTGTGTTAGTTCTAATACTTGTTAGAGGCTAATGTTTCTATTGCCAATTACTGGTTGTTACAGGTTAGTTGTGAATTTGGGGTAATGAATATAAGCACGCAGGTTAGATGTGTGATCATCACCTTTCATGTAATCTCCATTTTTATTTCTTAATTCAATACAAAAATGAATCATGGTTTGCGTTTGGTGTTCTTTTTGATTGATTTTATTGGATTGGTTGGATCGTACTTTCATCTATTGGTATCAGAGCTAGTTATCGGCTCACTAGTGAAAGTAGAAGACTAAACATGAATCAACAATGAAATCAACCAAGATTGGTGGTGTTGCGGATCACAATGATGTCAAGAAAATTCGAATTAGAGAAGTTTGATGGAAAAAAATTATTCCGGGTTATGGAGGTTGAAGATGAAAACATTGTTGGTACACCAAGGTGTGGTTGATGCATTAAAGGGCAATAATGCAACCATGTCGGTGGACAAAACAACATTTTTGAGTTTAGGGGATTGAGTGTAAAGAGAAGTTTCAAAGGAAACAACTGATGTTGGGATTTAGGCGAAGTTAGAGGGTCTATGCATGAAAAAATCACTAAAAAATCACTAGAAAATCACCTCTAGTTGACAAAGAGATTGGTAAAACAGTGGAAGATCATATTGATGCGTTTAACAAATTGATGTTGGACTTGGGCAACATTGATGTGGTCTTGGAAGAAGAAGAGCATGCAGTCATATTCCTAACCTCATTGCCCCACTCATATGAGTATTTTCTTGACACACTTGTGTGTGTGAGGGAGACGCTCACAACTATGGAAGCAGTGTCTGCATTGAACTCAAGGGAATTAAAGAAGAGATTTGAGAATCAAGAAGATCCGAGCAGTAGTGGACTAATAGTAATAAGAAGATTTGATCAAAGAAGTTTCAAGAACAAGAATCAACATAGATCCAAGTCTAGATTCAAAGGCAAGTGTTACATTTGTTAAACAAAAGTGTCCCAAAAAGGAACAAGAAGGGTGAAAGTGGTAGCTGAATCAAGGAATTGCTTCCCTTGATAACTCTACTAATGGGTATGAAAGTTCTAATGCATTAATGTTTTATAAAGGAAATGAAAGTGATTCATAGATCATGGACTCTAGGTTTTCTTACCATATGACTCCCAAAAAGGAACTCTTTAAGAATTTAAAGATTAAAGATCATGGTGAAGTAAAGTTGGGAGATTACAGACCTTGTACAATACAGGGTCATCATGTGATAGACTTAAGTCTAAACAAAAGCATTACATTAGAACTACATATTGTCAGGTATATTCCTCGATTAACAAAGAACTTAATCTTTTTAGTACATTTTAGAAAGATGGATATAGTGAGAGCTTGCAGAATGGTAAGGCAAAGGTGGTGAAATGGTCCATGGTAATGTTGTCAAGGTTAAGAACTGGGAATAATTTGTATGTGTTGGATGGTCATGCTACTATAGGTATTGTATTTAATATGGAAGACAAAAAATTTATTCTACCTATGTTATGGCATAAAAGGCTAGGTCATATAAGTAGTTAAGGATTGATAGAAACTTTAGAAGCAAGGTGTGTTCATGCAGATCTGCGAGGACCAACACAAACCACTTCTCTAGGTCGAGGTCATTATTTTTTGTCTGTCATAGATGACTACTTTAGAAGGCTTTAGTTGTATATACTAAAGAATAATCATGATACTTTTACAAAGTTTAAGAAGTGGAATATCACTATGGAGAGTCAAACATCTAAAAGAGTAAAGAATTTGAGAATGATAATGATCTAGAGTTTTGTAACTTTGAGTTCACAAAACTATGTAACGATAAAGGTATGACTAGGAACCTAAAAGTACTAGACGCGCCTTAGAAAAATAGGCTAGTTGAGAGTATGAATAGGACTTTACTTGATAAAGTGAGGTGTATATTACATGAATCAGGGTTACCAAAAAGATTTTAGGTTGAAGCATTGTCTACTTTAGCATACCATACCAATAGGTCACCTTCATCAACATTTTGTATGATGACACCTATGGAAAAATGGTTAGGGGTAAAAATTGATTACAATGATTTGAAAGTGTTTGGGTCACTAGTATATGCCCATGTAAAACAGGAGCCTAGAGCAGTTAATTTTGTGTTCTTGGGCTACCCTAAACAAGTAAACGGTTAAATGTTATGGCCATTGAATATTAATGGATCAAAGGTGTTCAATAATGAGATATGGCCTTCGATAAGAAGATTCTATATATTATAAATGGGCGTGTAAAGGATAACATGACAAAGTTAATTAATCATGGGAGTCAGATTGAAGTGGACAAGGATAGGAATGTTATAGTTCCTAATTCTACAACATCTGAAAGAGTTCACTAAGATTAAAAAATTTGATGGTAATGCCGAATGAATTACATAGCAAACTTCAAGTTCTAGCTCCTATAGCTTAGCTCAGGATAAAACTAGAAGAATAATACATCCTCCTGTAAGGTATAGAACTAACAGTGCAGAAGGCCTATCAACTATTATGTTCATGGCTGCATAATAGGAAAGCATGGTGGAACCATTGTCCTTTAAAAGAGATGTTACATCTATAGATAAATAGAAGTGGATAAAGGACATGGAAGATGAAATGATTTCATTATATGAAAATGAGATGTGGGTGTTAGTTATTATGCCACTAGGTCAAAGACTAATAGATTGCAAATGGTTATACAAGTTAAAGGAAGGAGTACAAGGTGGACCACCCATGTATAAGGCAAGGTTGGTGGCTAAAGGTTTTACACAAAGGTTAGGATTGGATTATAATGAAATATTATCTCCAGTTGTAAAACACACATCTATTAGAGTGATCTTAGCTATGCTCAATTATGAATAGGAGAAATTAGATATGAATACACCTTTTCTTCATGGATTTATAGATGAAACCCTTTATATGAAACAATCACCTGGATTTAAAGAAGTTGGTGAGCAAGGGAAAGTGTGTTTGACCAAAAGGTCACTATATGGCCTAAAGCAATTCACTAGGTAATGGTTCTTGAGGTTTGATGAGTACATATTAAGCAAAGGTTTCAAGAATAGTTTCTATGATAACTATGTGTATTTTAAGGAGTATTCTGTAGGTGAATTTGTGTAACTCTTATTGTATGATGATGGCATGCTAGTGGCTTGTAAGTGTAAGTGGAGGTCCATGCTACAAAGTAGCCCTTAATGTGTGAATTTGATATGAAAGAGCTTGGAAATGCCAAGAAATATTAGGTATGGAAATACATTAAAATAGATATTTTAGGCACTTGAAATTGACTCAAAGTAGTTATGTTAATAAAGTTCTACACAATTTTAGGATGGAGAATTGTAAATTGGCAATCACTCCATTAGCTCAATATTTTAAGCTCTTTAAAAAAGGTTCACCTATAATTGAGGAAGAACTGGGTCAAGTGGGTAAAACTCCTTATGCCAATGCTATTGCGCGTCTGATGTATTTGATAATTTGCACTAGGCCAAATATTGCCTATGTAGTGATAATTGTCTGTAGATACATCTCTTGTCCAGATAAGTTGCATTGGTAGGAAGTAAAATGGATCTTAAGGTACTTAATTGGAACTAAGGAAGTTGGGTTGTTGTTTGGTTAAAAAGATTATGAAGGAAATAAAGTTCTTGGGTATGTAGACAATGATTTTGACAAGGACTTGGATAATGGAAGATCAATGACTTTCTATGTTTTTATATTGATGGGAAGTGTAGTTAGTTGGAAGACTACTTTACAGCTGACTCTAGCTTTTTTAACTACACAGGCTAAGTTTATTGCTCTCACTGAGGCTGTGAAAGAGTCTACTGTAAAAGAGTCTATTTGGTTAAGAGGGGTTGCCATAAAATTAGGGATCAATTTACATAGTAATGTAGTGATGTGTGACAATAGAGGTGTTGTTCAGCTAGCAAAGAATCAAGTGCATAATGAAAAAAACAAAGCATGTGAGAATTATATATACTTTATAAGGGATATTGTGAATAAAGAAGGTTGATATTGTGGAGGTGGATACTCTTGAAAATGAAGTTGATATTCTTACAAAAGCATTAACTGGCTCCAAGTTTGAGTTTTGTTTGGAGATTCTTCATATAGAGTGATTTAAATCCAAGGCAAAGATTGTAAGTATGTGGAGTTGAAGTTTTAAGGGGTTGTTGTGTCAATATTGTAAAGTGTAATGATTTGATTTGTTCATGTCTCGTTAATAAGTTCAAGGACTAGTTATGTAAGTTCTAATACTTATTAGGCGTTAATGTTGTTATTACCGATTATTGGTTGTTGCAAGTTAGTTGTGAATTTTGGTTAATGAATATAAGCAGGTAGGTTAGATGATCATCACCTTTCATATAATCTTCATTTTCGTTTCATAATTCAATAAGAACGTGAATTGCAGTTTGTGTTTGGTGTTCTTCTTGATTGGTTTAATTAGATTGATTGGATCGTACTTTCATCATTCTTGAAGGCCTTTTAAGCTATAACGAGATTTGTGTAGCCTAGAAAAATAATTTTTGACAAGGCAAATGTAAAACTTCAAAATTGATGATTATAAATGTTAATGACCTATACACTTGTGGCTACAAAGTTCTCTAGTTTAATGTATCATGAGTTATTCTCCGACTGGATATCAGTTTTATATGAAAATACCGAATCTTTGATTCTATAGTCATTGACAACAAAGTAACTTATTAAATGTAAATATATGGGTCCGTGTACTGGTTAATATCACAAGCTTTAACCCATTAACACATATATTGTTTTCAGTTGTCTGAGTAGAGATTCCTAAGAGAACACTTATCGTGAGACTGTTCAAACTTAAACAAACTCATATATGGAGTTCTTTTCAGACATTGTTTTTTATCCAACATTACTTTATCCATAGTTGATGTGGACATATTATAAATAATCTCTTCATGGACTTATTGTCTCCAATAAGGTTTCGCTCACCACCCATTGGGGATATGAGATTTATCTCACATTTCCCAAAAACCCCTAGGATGCATCATCCTCTATGAGGTTTGTCTTACCATCTTGGACGACATTAGAGTATATTGGTTTGTAATATCTGAATCCGATACAAACCTATATTGTTTGTTTTTTCGAATGAACTCACGCATTTGTTTTCTAGTTGCTTGAGTGGAGTGATGGAACTATTACTACTTAAGAATGCTTAAATGTTGATAGAATATTCCTGTCATCCCCAACAATACATGTAGTATGATCGGATATTCTTACGAGCTAGCCTAGCAAAGCTCCAACAATCTACCCATTCATATTATTACAACTTTCAGCAATAAATAAATAAAACAACCCAATACATATTATTTCGCACTTGAATAATTAGGAAAAATGATCAAATATTGAAAAATTCGATTGTAATGCATTAGTGCTCACAAGTATATATAAATTAATAATATAAATAAAACATATGATCACCACGCCTACTCGTATTTTAAATCAAAGTTAACAATCATATTAACTATATAAGATTATATTACGTATTCAAGAACTAGGGTTTGTGTCCTTTGGAGGCTTAGAGGAGATCACCCACCATAAGTTAATACAAAGATTCATAAGAACAATAGGAAGCATGATGAAGTCAAACTAATTTTATTCATAACGCCTGCAATGTCTACGTGTGTAACATTTAAATTCTTAGTTTAGTTGCATATACCTAATTTATAATCTTCAAATAATAACATGTAACTAATCAAGAACATAAAAAACAATCATATAAAAAACTAAATAGACAAATTAAAAACCGGTTCCAAGTAAGGTTACCATAACCAATAACAAGACATACAGATTTCAAATTTACATAAAACAATTGATGCTTATGATCTACAGCCGAAATGGTTGCCATGATGTATTCAAGATTTCATTAGTATGGAGATTTTGTGTTCATGTCCCACCTATGATAAAAAAAAATATTTTCAGATTGTGCCAAAAAGTTTTCTCACCTAAGATGGGTTTTTTTTTTTTAAATTGTCTCATGTTCATGACTGATGGAGATTGACTAATGATGTCAAGTTGAGCTTTCCATGAAAATATGATAGTCTAGAACCTTAAGGTTCAATACTCGAATAATGAAGATAATCAGATGAATCAATGGTCCTTCAATGATCTAATAGTTGTTCAAAAATTAATATTAATGTACAATTGATGTTTGTTAGGAACATCATCTTATTACCCCATAAATAAGGGATATAAGAGCACATAGTGATTTTCTTACATTGTAACAGTAAATCATTTTTACTCATAAATATTTTTTTAAACAACGGATATCTCATTGCCCATATATATTCCTATTCAATTAAATAATATTTTTTTGACTATTATTTTACATATTAGAGTGAGTGTTTTCTAATGATTTTCTTATATTTTTACGATCACACATTAGGGTTCATATAATCTTTCTTATCTTTTAAATATAAGGAAAACATATTAAAAATTACTCATTCCATTCTTTATATTTTTTTCTTCTTCATAAACTATATGGATTGCATGTATAGTTTGAATAATGATTTTATGTATTTACCAACTCATTATCATCTCTTATATTTTTTTTATTAGAGAGAGAAAGACTAGTAAAAAGTAATTAATAAACTATTAATTAATCAAAATAGAGACAAATATGAGAAATATGATGTGAGCCGTTTCTAAAGAAACAAAATTTATGGATTTGTATAACCTTTAGCTAAGTTATAATGATTAATATAGAAACTACACTCTAAGTGCTAGTAGTTATGTAACAAAAGCAAGTGCACATATAGGAATGACTCGCCCTATCTTATACCATACAAACAAAACCAAAGATAACATAGTGAAAAGTAGGAGATAGGAAGCAAGATTGCGGTAGGAGTTTGCGATGATGGGAGCTCTAAATTGGGTCCGACCATCATGATCTCTCTAATCAACCCATAAAACTTAAACTTATTTACGTCTTCATAATCAACTAATTATATTAGTTGAGCTTTCAATAATTACAAGTTTAGGTTTATCAGTTTTGGGTGTCAGAAGTTTTAGGGGGGTTTTACATTGACAGAGAGTTGAAACCAAGTCTTCTAAATTAATTGGGCCCACGAAATTGTGTATTTTTGGGCTGAAGAAACTCACGAGCCCACTTTATAATTGCATGAGGTCCAGGAAGAGTGATCCTTTGTAGTCTTTCGGTCTTTCCTATGGGTGGAAACGAGACGAACCGAGCGGAGCTTCGTATAGGCTCGAGCTCGGCTCGTGATGATTTAGGAGAGCTCGAGCTTGGCTTGTTACGAGTTTTACTTTTAAAGCTCAAGCTCAGCTCCATAAATACTTTTTCAAGCTCGGTCTCGGCTCATTTATTTATTTAAATATTATTTTTTAATATTTTTATATTTAAATTATATATATATATATATGTGTATATAATTATATATAATTATATATAATTATATATTTTATATACAACATTATGCATATTATTTAATTAGTTTTTATCATATTTTATATATAATAAATATTATTTATATAATAAATGTGAAATATTATATAAAAATATATAAAGCTCGTTTATGCTCGCGAGTGGGCTCGAGCTCGATACGTGAAGCTAGGGCTCGGGCTCGATAATTAAATGAGCTTTTTTTCAAGCTTGAGCTCGGTCTGGGCTCGATAAAGCTTCGCTCGTTTCGAGCTTTTTATCAATGCGATCTCGAGTAGCTCATGAGCGGCTCACCTCCTTTGCACCTCTAGTCTTTCCTACTACGGATGCGCATTTCAGGTTTTGGGCCCAATCCAACACCAAGTAGAAACTGGGTACGACCCAACTAGGTTATAGGGCTAAAAATATGTTTGGGTTAACGGCTATATAGCCGTTATAACGGCAAGGTGTTTTTTAAGGAAAAAACAGTAAAAAATGGATACAACCTTGGTACAATCGAGTTGGGTATGGGTCGGGGTTGGGTTGGGTCGGGTATGCTAAGAAATTTCAAATCCATACCCGGTTCCAACCCTACGGGTCCAAACCGGGTACACCTCCCATCGCATATTACCCGCACCCGGGTTCGGGTCGGGTCCGTAACCGACCATTTTGGCCACCTCTTTTTCCTACTAAAACAGTAAAACATACTATTTTTTACTTCTATGGTTTTTACTCATCAACGATCAACCAACCTAATTAATTTAGGGAGGTTTGGTTGGAAGAATGGAATGGAATGGAATTAAGAAACTAGTAGAAATTTTAAGTAAAATTATGTTTGAGTGGGTAATGAAATGTAAACCCAAGGGAATGTTTCATCTCAAATTCCCTTGGTTGTGGGATTTCAAAATCCTTCCACCTAGAGAGGGAATTTGAAATCTCACAACCAAGGGAATTTGAGGTGAAACATTCTCTTGGGTTTACATTTCATTACCCACTCAAACATAATTTTATTTAAAAATTATACTAGTTCCTCAATTCCATTCCATTTTATTCTTTCAACCAAACGCTCCCTTAGAGTTCACCCCAAATTCTAATGATGAAGCAGAAAGCTCATCTTTAAAAAAAAAAGAAAAAGAAGAAGAAGAGCTCGTTTAAACATATTACAAAAAAAAATCTTTTAATTTACAATCATGGTTTTTTCAGTTTGAAGATGTATTTTTTCATTTTATCATTAATACAAATCTTATATTTTAATTTTATTTTTATTTACTCAGTAATGCTTCAAATTAAATAAATTTTATTTGTATTAAAAAAGTTTTGAAAATGAGTGAAAGAGAATGATAAGTATAACAGAGGTTTGAAGGTTTGAAGATTAAAATGACAGATAAAGGGTGATGGTCATGTGGTGTTGTGTTTCAGCCTTCAGGTGACACGAAATGATGAAGGTAACAAATGTATTATTATTTTTATACTATATATTGTTGTTGATTTGCATGAGAGTAACAAATGACGAAGGTAACCTTTTTTTTTAATCTCTAAGTCATGTAGTTCGGTCTTTAAGATGAAAGACACATTCGCATTAGCAACCTAATTTTTTTCTTTAAAAAGAACATTTAAATTATTTATAATATAATATATAATACCTAGATAATTTATGATAAATGTCACTCCACGGTGGTGAGAATATCACTCAAATTCCCAACTATTTACCACTACAGAGCACCTTGAGACATCGATAAGATGAGGGGTCTTTAACCGTAAAGTCTAAATTGACTTTGGAGTTTGTGTGAGCATGAGTGGTGGTTATATTATATCAACATATCTTTGCAAAATCCAAAATCTCTTGAGTGTGTTGTATGAATAGAATTGAATTAATAAAATATTAAATAATTAGTAATAAAAATTAATTAAATATAAAACGATATGATTGAAATTGCACATAAGTAAGAAAATAAATAATAAAATAATGATATTATTGTTTTAAATTTTTGTTTTTAAACCCTTATTGTTTTTTTTTCAAATAAACAGGTTGTTTCAAAACAAATCGTTTTAAAAATACAAATATTAAAAACTTTCTTATTATAACTCCTATTTTAGTTATTTTGCTTTATAAAAAACCATTTTAAATTATTTCATATTTTAAAAATGTTCATTGTTTTAAAAATTTTCTTATTTACATAAATTTATTTATCTAGAAGTTATATTTATAAAAGCATCTCGTTCTTAAATTATTGAAAAATAATTTTAAATCTAAAAAATAATTAAATAATATTATTAGAATTTAATGTATTTATTTAATAAGAGAGAGCAGCGGAAAAATTAAAATTAAATGGTGTAGAATTGTGCCAAGTATTATTTTAAGACCTTCTTTATTATAGATGACTAAAGGATGCCCGCGCAATGTGGCGGGACGACATTTAACATTTGACACGTGCATTTAATATTTTGTTATTATTGTAGTAGGTTTACAAATTTTATTATATTTTTTTCTAGGCTAAAAATTAAAACACCAAATAAATTAGTTCTGCATGATTACTTGTATATACACATTAACTTATTATACCTCATAAAATAATGATCGTTTCAACAAAAGTTTAAACCAAAACATTTAAAAATAACACAGGTTAAGTTATAGTCTCAAAACGTTTTTAAATGTGATAGATTAAAATATATAGCTGAAATGTTAAACATATTAAGTTTTTTTATTTATGGGTAGATAATATAAAATTGGGTGTTGCTATACATACCCCCGTTGACACATTTTTACTTGTTATACCATACTTCTTAATCTTTAAGATAAATACAATTTAACTCTTTTGTTAGTTTTTTTTGTCTTTTTTTGTCTTTTATCATGAATTTTTTTAATAATATTAATTTGTTCTTTTCTAGTATCTAAAAGTCCAAAATTTTAAATTTATTCGAACTCTCAAGATATGTTACAATATGTATGATTTTTAATGTTTTTTTTCTTTTAAAAAGGTTAAGATGCTATTGTCATGATCTTAATATGGTTTCGTTTTGTTATAAAATATAAAATGTTATCACACCACTACCATTACGATGAGCTTATTTTTCTTGATGTTTAGACATTAACTTTTTTAACCGGCTATTTTTTATATAAGTTTTATACTATCATCACTGCACTTGTTGTATACTTGAATTTACATAAAGGTTTTTACATTCTTATCTTCATCAACGTTTCATTATAAAAAAATTAATACATTGGTTTTTTATAGTTAATGCATTTGCTCAAACGTTGTTTTACATAAAGATTTTAGTTGCATGCCACAATGAACAAAACCTTGATGCTAATTGAATTTATTATTTATATATGTATTGTTTGTCGAGTCATATTGAACATTTGTTTAAATTTAAATACCAAACATGATTAAGTATAAGAACTAGAAGATTGTTTTATCAAATATATAATTATTACATATAGTATTATTTTATAAACTGACAAAAACTGTTTTTAAAAAAATAAATATCTTTAGGGGTTAAATATGATCAAACTTTAAATTTAATATTTAAGGGGTGGGGTATGACAAGTAAAGAAAAGGGGTATATATAGCCTCATCTTATAAAATTTTATGCAAATGTTAGTAAGTGTAAAGTTATTATGTAACTAATTATAAGAGATAATGTGTAATTAGTGTTATAAATACTATTTTACACTTAAAAGTAGTTGTATATTATGTATTGAATATAGTAAGTGTTATTCATTTTATGGTATCTTAAAATACCATTATCATATTCTTTATATATAGTATAGATAGATATACAAGTTAAGAATGCATATTTTTCCTCACTTTAAATATATTTTGTTATAAATTCATCTAGATCTATTTTTAATTGCGATTAATTTGGATTTATAGTTTTAGATGGTTATTTGGTTATTGGAAAAGAAATAAACACAAGATATCAAGAAAGGCTTTCGTAGTTGTAATAGTTGTTAAACGAGTTAACCAAACTTGACTAGCACATTATGTCCTTGACACTTTTGGCATGGCCATAAACGTATTAGGTCCTCTTTAGCCTCATCCTCTTGCCCATTACAATCCAGCTCAAGAATAAGTAAAAAAATACAAAAAGAATTTAAAAAAATAATTAAAAAAACCTAGTTCTTTCCAACATTGAGCTTGTTTTTGAAGAAATTTTGTAGATTTGAATCCAAGTTTGAAGATCAAGCATTCCAAAAGAAGATTTAATATCACAAAATCTATCTCTACTGATTTTCATTTGAAAATCTTTAGATCTACCATTTTGAAAGCTGAACCCGAATTCGTTGGAGCCAAATTCGCAAATCAGATTCATTAAGTAGTTATTTTAGTATTTAAAAAAATAATCTTCTTATTTATTCAATTCAATATAATTTTATGATTTATAAAATCAACTTTATAAATTTATGAAATTAATCATTAATTATGAGGTTTTAACTATTTAATTAAAATAAATAATTAAACTACAAGTTTTTTCAAGATTTATAAAAATTATAAAGTTTTATAAACTATTAGTTTGATTTATAATTAAAATTAAGTCTTATTAAGTTTAGGGGTCAAAATGCCATTTTTAAAACTCAAACTAAAAGTTTTAAACATAAAATAATAATTATCAACACAAGAGGGACCAAAATGCAACTTTCTTTTATAGCCCAACCCTTATTCTATCGCCCTTATTCTCCAGCCGAACTTCGGTTGTGCTCCGACGACCATCAAATCACCTCAACCAACCAATTTTATCCAATTAAAACACCACCCCTATGTCACGAATCCGTTTCGAACCAAAGACCCAAATCAATTCGACCTATTGGCTCTTACATCATATTCAAAATCAAAACCAAAGATAAATCAACATATCAAACCATTTCATCTCGAAATCTTGTTAATTGATTCAAATAATCTAATTGAAACGCAACTACAATCATCATAATAATGATATATGTACCAATTGGTCAATAAACCTTTAAGTTGTTTCAGATTCAAAATTGAAAACCCTTGAATCAATCTGAATTCGTTCAAATTGAAACTGACCGAATTCACCATATATAAATGATGTTAAACCTCATAATCTATTCCTTTGAACCTCTTGTGATCTCAATTCCAATAAAACACACACACACACACAAGACATCGATCATCGTTTTCATCTCATTCCTGTCGCATTGTTCATGATCTTGTTACTCTTGAATAAGTCTCAATCCAAGTAAATTAAGCACATAAGTATACTCGGTCTCACTTAGGGATCAAAAGCCCTAATTCCATCGTCAATCACGAATTGGTGACCAATTACAATCAATTCAAAACTAAGGTTCTTGAGTATTTGGAGATTTCTTTTAATAATATATTTTATTAAATAAAATCAAACTTAAATTAGATGATGGGCTTTAGCCTAACTTGTTATCACATTTGACTTCCGCCCAAGTAACCTGGGTTCGACTGTGGGACCCACAAACTGTTTTCAAACTAGGTTTTTTTAATAAATTTAACTCCAAAAAATTCTTAAAATGTTACTAAATTAATATAAAATCATCATGATAACTAATACAAATTCAAAATTTATTTTTAATATCTAAAATATTTCAAAAATTATAATTTAATGTTTTGTTTAATTTTAATAAGTCACATGTTATAAAATTATATAAATTTTATTTTTAATCATATTTATTCTAGAAATCTTTATTTAAATTTTGAAAATCCTAAATCATATAATTTTATATTTTCTTTATTTTTCAAAGGTTTTAATATTATAAAACCATTATAAAAATTATTTAAAAGTTGTAGGAACTTTATAAAATGATTTTAAATCAAAACTAATAATTTCAAATTATTTTACAAGTTATTTATATAATTAATTGTTTTTACCGAGTTTTAATTAATTACATTAGTTATTTCTTTTCACACATTAATGCTTGACCGTTACTTAATCAATTATTATAAATTAAATATTTAAGTAATATTAATGGTTCACTATCATTTTTAATTCTAATTACTTAATAAATTTATTCTAATTTATTTAGTCAAGATATTGCATTATTTCTAACTATTTATTAAAACCCAAATCTTAATTGAAATCTTAATCCATATCTAGTTTATAAATCATATTATTATTTAAGACACCATAGGTTAACTAAGAGAAAAAATGTTAGGTATCTATTTTCTCATTCTAGTATTCAAATCAATCACATCTATCAAGTGAATATTGATTGCTTATTTTTTTATACATTTATTATTTGGGAAATCATATGATCTAATTATCAATCATTGTTATTCTATGTAAAAATGCATAATTAGATAAACTAGATGATAAAATAATTATTAATTTATGCAATCACAGTAACAATGAAAGATATATTGGTTTGACAAACTCATATCATTTGTTTATTCGCATGGTGATTAAAAAAGAAATCATACATTCTATTAGGCTTCGTATGCGGATTTAGTAATTAGGTTTGATTGTATTGGTTTATCTTTTATGTTACATTATTGAATTATGAGTCTTGACATTATCATGTGAATTGAATTGTTTTCAATCAGTTTAAATTAATCTATGTATGTATTCAAACATGTGTTACTTACCAGCTAATTCGTTAGCTGACTCATTATTTTTTCATATGATTTCAAGTAATGAATATTAGTGGACTTCTAAATGCACATTTAGGGCTTAGACTTTGTCAAAAATCAAATATAATACCATTATGTTTACTTGAGTTTTTATTTAAATGTAATATATTAATTGATTAGTATTATTTAATGAAAATGAAAATGACATTTAATATTATTTTAGTGCAATTACTACCATGTGATATGAACAGTCGATTCATATTCGTCTGTCCCGATGATTCGGCCATCAGTTAGGGTATGACACTTATGTGTTTATCGTTCTAACTTTTCAAAGAATTATATAATTAGATAACCTTGACATGAGTATATTTTACTTCCAAATTTATGTGTAGAAAAGTGAACTCAAAGTCCAAGTGATATATTCCTTTGATATATTATATTCACATCTGTTAAATAATGATAAACACTTAGTATAAGGATCTCTTGTATCCAAGGATCGATACTTGGTTCTTTTTAAACTTATGCAACTATTCGATAGGTACACTTTGTACTATGTGTGTGTGGTTATTCATAAGTTGAGTTTTATTTAATAAATTTAAATCTTCACCGTGTAAATTACATTGTTAAAATCTATATATATGTTAGCACACATCATGGATCCAAAGGAACTAGTAAGAAAAATATCATCCTAACTAAATTAAGTTACTGTTTGTTTTTTCTGCAGGAAAACGTCTGCAGTCTGCGGACCACATATGCAGACACCTGCAACAGAAGAGGTGGACCAAACGTCTGCAGTCTGCAAGAAAAAGACTGTTTGTTTTTAACATCTGTAGAATGGTAAAAAATATTCTGTAATTAGATTAAACTATTTTTCCCATTTCGATTTTCATCTAAAATATGATAAATCCATCATGGGTCAAGGAACCCCTGGCGGTTTGAACCGGCAAAACAACTCCGGTGACCAGAAGAACGACGGCGACAAAAAGGAGAAGAAGTTCGAACCGGCGGCACCACCGGCTCGAGTCGGCCGGAAACAACGTAAGCAAAAGGGCCGACCGGTGGGGAATCAGGAGAGATTGAAGCCTCAGGAGGAGAAGAGTGAAGAGGATAGATCGAAGGTTGATGATTTACGAGGAACTCCGATGAGTGTGGGGCGGCGATGGTCCGACCGGTGGGGTGGTGGGGCGGCGGTGGTCC
>BJCM01210980.1:0-19263 GCA_018326385.1 Flaveria bidentis
TTTTCAAGACATTATATCTGTTTTCAATGTTTTGTATTGTTCCTTGGGTTGGCACATGTTTTGCCACATGTTACATTTCTTTTTCTTTGGGTTGTTTTTATTATACGCTTCCGCACAGTTTTCAAGTTTTACTTTGGTTGATTTGGTTTATTATTGCATATAGAGTCGTTCTGAGTAACTATTGACTGTGATCCTGGTTTGTTCACACGCCTCGCGGTTAAACCCCGCACGTGGATTTTGAGGGTGTGACAAAAATTGAGATACATCCCCTATAGTGGACATTGACTCTTCCATTGTTCTTCACTGATTAGCAGTATCTCTTTAACTGCACCTTTAACTGTTAACTGTACCTCTTTAACCATCTAAAGAAAACAATATAAAACTTAAATGTTTACCCACATATATAATAATTTAGAAGTTAAAAGAAAAAACTTAATTTTAAGTGTGAATTTGTAATTCCTCGTATTTGTGGTATCACATAAATGTGAAAGAGAGTTTTTGATTTTATAGTTAATCACTCATATTTATGGTATGTTAATAGGAATCATAAGACAAAAATTAGATGGATTGTGTGGATGCAAAACCCAGATTTACACTTATAATATTCTTTTTTTCATCTGGCTAGTTCTTGGTAGTCTGGTAGTCTTTATATATCATTGAATTGTTTTGAAAAAAATATATAGATTTGTAATGTTAATAAAAATATGAAATCCAAAAAAAAAAAACAATTTATAAATCTTGAAGCTATGAAAAATAATTTCTTTTTGAAAATCCATTCCACTCACTAGGTCGGTTTGTTGGTTCAATTGATTCGACTCATAAGCTAGCTCAAATGACCGTAGTTAAAAAAATATTAAATCAAAGCAGTTTTGTAACAAGTTTTCGATCTGACCAGTCCGGTCCAGCTCTACAAACAATGATAATCAAGTGTGTAGAAATTTTTATAAATTACACATAAAGCTATAAAGTGACCAAGTATTTCTAACAAAACATGTATTTCTTTTAAGCATACAGTCGATATGGTCAATTATTATCTTGAGATGATGTAGTTGTAATTTCAACTAATTAATATAACCATAATCATAAAGGATTAGTCGAATCTTTCAAATTTTAATACAATAATCAGTTGATGATCATAACAACCAATACATTAACAGAGATCAAATAATTTTTAGCATTTTGATAACATTTGGTAAACCTGGTCCTTCCCCTCACCCGAATTGGTTTCAACACAAACCCGTGTTTAGAAACAGTAGTTTTGACTTTTCTTGACCCAATCCGAACCCGGTTTCAACCCGTTTTATACGTACACCTCTGAGGGCTGAGGCTCTCACAGCTTGATTGGGCTGGACCAGGCCCATGTACAAGATGCTGAATTATACTTTTGAAACTAAGCCCAAAGTCATATACTTCTCCCAGTCTCCCAGAGCCCCAATTAAAATCCAAGCCCAAAACAAGTCCGTAACTTCACAAGTTACACAAAATTTTGATGGGCCCACAATGACTAAAAAGTTAATTTCCGTTTTACAGGAGGTATATACACTAGAGGATGATTCGTTTACTCATACGAAATTCTAGTAATAACTAATAGGGAACACTAGATCAATCAGTTATTACATTTCTTGTGAAATCTTGATTACGGATTCATAAAATATATTATTATATTGTGTTCAAGGGGATAGCTTAGTGGTAAAAAGTGTGTTTCCTAACCAAATGATTGTTGGTTCAAATCCCGCGGTGTGTAAGTTTTGTGAATATTTTTCTAGTAATAGAATTAGTTGTAAGAAAAAGGATTTATTTAGTGATCAATATTATTATTGGGTTTTAATTATCTTGCATCTTGGTTTTTCTACTTTATTTGATTTTGTGGAATAGTTTGATCTTTTTGGATGTTTGTCGTGGATGACTAATAACGTATTATAATGACATATATGTGTATCAACACGTGCTACCTTGTATCTTCATAAGATGTTGCACACCACTTGTTGCTTTACCATCAACATGCCAACCGCCTCCTCGTCACTATTATCATATATTTGGAAACAATTTGTATAGATCGTGTGGTTTTAACTACTATTTGATAACTGTTGCGATTCTTAGAAAACCTATTTGTTTACAGCTATGGTTATATATATATTTGTTTTGTCTATCTTGATTCATGATACTGTGTGTCCATATTTAGGTTAGGTTTTGGTCCTAGGGATTTTGGTTATGATCAAGACACGTAAACATATACGATTTTGGGCAACATTTGATTTGAAGTTATGTTTAAACAAATTTGTGTTGGTATAATTTACAATTCACATATAAACATACATGATAGGTGACAATTTGGTTTGAATCTAGGGTGTAGACATATTGGTGCTTGTGTTACTATCCATTGTGATTTTACAGATTTAATGTAGGATTTTGGGTTTGGAATCAACTTTTTTTTTATGTTTTTAATCAATTTGAAACCCATTTTTTAGAGATCTATGCATGTATGTAGCGTATTTTTAAAATTTTAAGAGTGTAATAACTATAGTTAGTGGACGGTAATAATTAGTGGAGGCTCCAAATCTTAAACTCTATATATTAAACTCAATAAAAAAATACATGAATGCTCGCGAAGATACCACAAGATAATTGAGGATAAATAAAAACAAAAATATTGTTAATATGTGATTGAAGATTTAACATATTAGTGATTATTAGTTAGTAAATGGAAGGTTAACGTTATCTAAATCAATCAATATCACGTAGTTTGTTTCCATGACTAAAAAATATAAAATATGTTGACTGAATTATAAACCAAGGCAAACAAAATACCACATCGTCACAAATTACAATTTCATGTTGTCGTATTATCTTATTTGAATGAAATATTTTGTTAGGAAATGGGAATGTAAATATGTTTAGTTGAGCTTAAACTTGTTAATTTTCAGCTCAATTCGTTTTATTTGACAGGTCTTGAGATCTGCTAGTAAGTGTAATAAATAACTATTTTAGTATTAATTAAACATGTATTATTATTTTTAGATATTATTTAGGTATTTTTTAATTATATATAACACTATTTTTTCATAGTTATTTTTATGTGTGTCTAATTTATTTAGTAAGTTATTATATTTATATGTAAATGGTAATCTCGTTTAAGCTCACCACCGTAGTGAATATCAATATTAAAATTTTAGGATCTAGCTCGTTCATAAGAAAAGTGCTATATAATTATATTTATTTACTTTTAAAAAAATTATATTTTTAATACAAATATGTTTTATAATTTGAAAAAAATATAAATAAAATCTATAGAATTTAATATGATTATTAAATGATTACTTTTTATGCTAGTGCCACACACACACACACATATATATATACATACATATATATACATACATATATATATATACATACATATATATATACATATATATATATATATAAAAGATGACATGTATCAAAAACTTTTATTTTGTTTTATTTTTTTGGACGACAAATAGCAATATATATAAATATAAAGAGATGTTAACAAGGAGCTAAGAACCACATACAACATATAAAAAGAACAAAAAAGAGGTATACATAATGCATATTAAACACCATCAATCAGCCAATCTCAAATGTCAAATGGAAAGTTACATATTATTGATGACTTAGACTTTTTGTCTCTTGTTTTCAATCACAAAGAAACTGTTGCCTTGATTTCACCAATAACTCTATTTGCCTATGGTTCCACATTCTCGAAGATAACTTCATTACGATGTTTCCATATGATCCAAGTAGTTGCCATGAAGATTGCATGAACTGCTTTCTTGAAACTCCTTCTCCTCTCAGTGAATACGAGCAGTGACAAAGTTTAAACATTATCGTAAGAAGACGGAGTGAAATTAATACTTTTTAAAAAACAAACACGATATTTATATTAAAATTTACACTAATAAGTAAAAAAAAAAAACCTCGTCTCTCTTATACTTTTGCCTTGAATACAGGGCATCCATAAGAACCTTACAGACCAGAAAAGTCTTGCACCTTATTTACATTATTTATTGCACCTTAATTAATAACTTTATAGATCGTTATATTTAACATTAACAATTAAAAAGATTTTCTGATAAAATCCTTTATATCTTGAACCCTTCACCGGCCTCGTTGCGTCTCAAACGAGTCATTATCAACTTCGATCTTCCCTCATCATCACCATCATCATCATCATCATCATCATCATCATCATCATCATCATCATCATCATCATCAGCTAAGGTACGGTTTCATCCATTGATGTATGCATATATGTTGCTATCTATATGTGTATCAGCGTTTTAATCAAGTGTTTTCCGACTCTAGGGTTTTGTAAAATTTCTGTTATGATAAGTTTAATGTTTTGTTATTCTTCAGTTTGATTGTTTGTAATCGCTCTCGTGTTCTTCGCTGATAACCTTAATTGCATGCGTATGTAATGTATGTGTTCGATTTTTGAACGGAATGTGTATGTTAGTTTAGACTCGTGTAGTTGATAAACTGTTTATTATGATTTCGAAGGAGAAAACAGAGGTTTTAGATTGTTCAGATCTTCGATTTGATGTTACGAAGCTGTATTCGTGTTATGATATAGATGTAATCCAACTGCAAGCTTATCGTTTGCAAAATTGATGTGTTTAAGGTTACGATTCTCACGTTTTCCCCAAATTTTATCGTAGATTTCATATCAATTTTGAAATCTCAGAGATTCCGTTTGCGATTAGGGTTTAGAAGCAAAAAAACTGATAATTATACTCTGATTTGTTTATATTAATGATTGTTTACATCTTCTGTAATCTGGATAGGCTTTTTAAATTTGTTGTCAACCTACTGTTTATCGTTCGGAAATTGGTATGAATTATGCCCAATATTATGATCATACAGTTCATGGTAAATTTGAAATAAAAAATCAAAAGTTTTCATGCTCTTCGTGCGTTAAGTTGAATGTTGTCATTGAATGAATCGTTGAGATACTGCGATAGTGCGATGATTTAGTGAATTTGCAACATATTTTAGGTTACAGTATGGGAAGCAAGACAAACACATGGTCTGATCAATGGGGAACGGGTGTTTTCGACAATGAAGAAAAAGATTATGAGAAACCGAACGACAAGAGCAGCAACAACAAGAAGACGGAGCAAGTGAAGGCGGTTGCATCGACTGGGTTAGTGAAGGCTAAATCTGCTGCTGTCGTTGGAGCTCACAAAGTGAAGAAAGGTACCTCCACTGGTTTCAAATGGATCAAGAACAAATGCTCATCATCTAAGTGAAAATGTTTCATCATCATCGGTATCATGCCATCTTTCTTTAAAATCAAATGATTTCGTTTTCAAGTTACAAGAATTTTATACTTTGCAGAACATATGAATGATTAACTAGTGCAGTTTTCATATAACCTTATCTTTGTTCATTCATTTAAATGCATTTAGAGATAAGCATGAATCCATCATCATTCATCTATGAAAGCATATTTACATTTCATTAACAATACATATGCACGCCAACCCGAAATAAGGGGTGTTGTTTATATGCGTGTTTTCTACTTCATTATGAATATATCATGTTAATATGTGTTTCTAGTGTTGGGTATAGTGAATCTGAATGACTGTTTAGGAGTCAAATAATAGCTTTAGGAAAAAACTCACACTTTTGGAACAATTGTTTGTTCCTAAAGTAAGTGACTGTCTGACCTAGAGTCAGGTTCACTTTATCCAACAGTAGAAACTGATTATAAAATTAAACAGAAAACACACATCCAAACACCCATTTAAGTAGTGTTAGCATGCTTATGCCAACAAAGCAAGATAACAACACATCTTGTGAAGATGTAGAATCTTGAATAGCGCTCTTTCATCCATGACACGCTTCGCTTTCTAAACCTCGAGCTTGTTTTTATCGGTTCTTCTTTCCTCAATATCCTCATAATATACTGTTTTTATGGTTTTCCCTCCGAAATCTATATCATATATTGAAGAGATGCAAATTTTAGTTGAGGGATTGATAGTTATATAGATGGATTGAGAAAGCTGCAGGTGGATCCATAGGGTGGGACATGGTGTTTTTGATGTGAAGTATTTTCTTTTTTATAATTGTTAACAAACTATAAAATGTTTTAAGTTTTATCTGTTAAAGGTCAATATCCTGGTTATGGTTTCTTTGGATGATTTGATTTTGCTATTTTGATTCATAAGATTTGTTTATGGAATTGAATTATGAATTTTACCTTAATGTGTTTGGTTTGCAATATTCAGTAGAATTGGAGTATGAATTCTAATAATTGGGCCCAAACGATGGTATGTTTTAATGTTTTCCCCATTACATGAATCACAGTTCCATTTTCTTTTTCCTTGTAAATTCCAAATTACTTGTTTAGTTTGAAAGCCAGTTTTGTTTTTCAACTTTTAATATTGGCCACTAATGTTTCTTATTTTCTTAAATTGTTACTAGAAATTAGAAAAGATTGATGTGGGCCTCTAATTCTCATGTATTACATCTCAGCCCTTCAACTTTATAAAATACACCATGGGACCCTCTTGACATCAAGTATTTAAGTTTGACATGGATCCTTTAAAAACAAGGAAATTGTAATTTGTTAAAGTTAAAAATTTAAAATGTATTTCCAGTTTATTTGAGCATAATTATACAACTTTTTAGGTACCTTTTAAGAGGGTTCTATACATAACAGGTGTCTTTGATCAAATAAGTCGGTTGTGAAGGAAAATTAATAAGGTCCCCTTTTAGTACATGGCCGCTGTTTTGATCAAATATTATTATGTGAACTAAATATAATAATAAAATCCATAAATACGTATCATTGGGGGATTGAGTTTTGCCTATTCTTTTAGTTATGCTATCGGTTATTTTTCCAACCTTAGGCATAGTAAAGTGTAACTGGTTTCGTGTTTTGGCGAGTTGAATATTGACAGTTGATAGGTGATAACGATGGAAAACTAGGTGATGTGTTTGTTGTTTTGGTGATTTAAACGAGGGCTGGAAAATTGTGTTTTTAAGTGTTTAACAGGTTACTGACGACGTGATTAGTACAAGTATCAAACATGAAAACGACACATTTAACACTTAGATTTGGTGGTTTGAGTGTGACAATTATATGTTTTGGTATCATGAAGAAGAAATGATAAATCCAAAACTTCCAATTTTAGTTGTTTTAAAAAAGAAAAAATGCACGGTGCATTTTAATTGTTTCTTTGTGAAAAGGGCCCTCAATATAGTTTTGTTATATTGAATTTCTTCAACTAATGAAAAAATATACAAAAAAAGTTATTAAACTGATTAATGTATATTAATGTACTTAAATAAGTCTAAAATCCATGTAACTTTGATTTTTGTTTTCTTTAATAAGTTGTGGCTTGTAAGCCTTCAAATTCTCTAAAATAAGATATACAATTTGCTTATAAGACTTTTGAATACTATATCTGAAATCTTACTTAAAAGAATATTCGACATTGCATGGATTCTTTATAAACACTTTAATATACAAAAAATAGTTTAGTAATTATTTGATTACTTTTTACAAGTTAAGAGACATTAATAATTTAAAATTATACTTCATCATTAAAAGTAAGAAAAATATATTAGTTTTCTTAATAATATTAACCCTTTCAAAAATATGAGAAATTTGGGTTTTGAAACAAAGAAAAGATGTGTGCGCCTGGGATATGTTTTCCACTTATTTTTTTTCTTTCTTTTAATGAGAAAAAAAAACAATATGTGGTTGGGGTTGACTATGGGTTTCCGTAGTGTCTATTCTAGCGTCGTCGACGTGTACTAACTTCAAGCCCAATAATACTAAATGGGCCTACCAAAACATAGACTTTCTAGAATAATCGGATCCGAGTTACCTTCCATTGGTATGTGGCAAAATTATTAAGACACAATGGGCTTTTCTTTTAAATGTGTGGTGGTGAATCCATACAATCATACTCTACAAAATGTAAAATTGTAAATCCACCAAAACTATAGGTGAAAAGAACGGGTTTTTGGTCCAAACTGAACCGGTTTAATAACTGATTATCATTGAGTCAGATAAAGTTAAAACCCTTCAGTTTAAACCGGATTGATTTAGAAACCAGTTTTCAAAGGAAAACAATTTCATATCTGGTCTGGCCAGATCAATTTCAAACCGGATTCGGATCCCATATCATTTGTCAAAACTGTTTCAAAGGTTGTTTTCAAGTTGTTTCACGACGGTTGAAAGGTGGTTTCCAGGATGTCGTCCCCAAAACAATTTCAAACTGGTGGATCGAAACCGAATTGGTTTTACACAAATTGGTTATGTATTCAGTTTCTGATACGATCCAAAACAGGTTATAAATCATAAACTGGTTGGGTGTACACATTATTTATGGATGGTGAATTCATATGTGAACTAAAAAGAATGATTTGACAAAAATGAAACATATATTATAATATAACCTATATATAATTCTTATAACGACATTAATCTAATCCCACTTGACATCAAATTAAATCTACTTTTTGCGTTAAGTGAGACTTAAATTCACCATGAGGGGGTATACATTTACACCGAATTAAATATTTCTATACATAGTATTTATAACCATAATCTACCTACTTTCTGTTTAGTATGCTTTTATGAGTGTTCTTTAATATTATAGTAAATAAATATATATACTTTATTATATAAGTAATTAAGTCTTATTGTATGTGTGTTATACATAGGGTTTTAATATCATATGATAAATCAACACCCACCTATACATTACTTATAGCATCATACACGACTATTAATATTCAATATTCCAAGTCAAATCAATCTATTTTAAAAAACCTATATGTGTCGTATTGCCGCTGTCACACCCCGACCGACGGCGGAATCATCGGAGCGGACGAATGGGAGACAATTGTTCATAGCATATGAAACTAATTAAGTTAAAATAATATTAACTGTCATTATTCATTAAACATTACAAGACAAATAAGTAATTACAAAACAAACAAGATACAACTAGTAACATAAGACTTTCAATTAATCTAGGTCCAAGTCCTATATGAGCACAAGAAGATCTTCAAGTACGAAACCTAAAACATGTTAAAAAATAACGGGTCAACTATAAAGTTGGTGAGTTCCCATGGTTTAAACACACGCCTATATGTATATATAAAATGGTTACAAGTAGCAATTCATGTCAATGGTTACGAGTTAGCAAGCTTATAGAACACATACAGTTACAATCAAACCTCGATTTGATTACATGTATATAAGATTGGCTAAGTGTACTTGGCCCCCATGATGAACAAGCATACGTCATCAGGAGTCGGCAATACATCGACTTTAGCACCAAATAGATTTGTCAAGCCCAAAGATCTAAGACGTCGCCAGGCTAGCAATAGTTAATGATTGTAAACAAAATATGTATCTCACATAAGACTTACAATAACACAAATAACCATGACAAAATGTAAAGATGAATTGCATGTGCATTTACAAGTATCAAGATGTTTACAAGTGTAAGTTTATAAGGTTAACATGTTTCATCCCAAAATGTGTGAAATAAAGTAAAAAGAGGCATGGAGAACTCACATGAAAAACTCACGTGTTATAAGTTGCACATAAGATAACGATGAGAATATAAGATGGTTCCAATGATTCCCTTTTACAAGACCCTAACGTATATATATTTCAAGGTTAAGTTCAAAGGTAACATTAACGATTAAATGCGAAATAGGGTTTCCAATAAGAATTTGGGGTTTTTAATAACTAAACAAAGTTAATAAATCAAATATGTTTTAATCCAATGAAAAAAATATATCATTTTAATAATTTAATATGGAGAGGAAATAAAATCATTTATAATAATTTGTGAGATTTAAGTATAAAATGTAAATAATTTTATAATTATCATGATTAAACTATATTTAAAGATAACCTATTGACCAATAATAATTTAGTGATTTAAACTATTATTTAAAATCTATTTTTTTTAAAAAGCCTAAGTATGACCTTTGTTAAAGAAATTTTATATAAAAATATATGATTTAATAAATTACAGAAAATAATTAAATGTCTTTAAAAATAATTAAAATTTTATAAACTGGTGTTTTATAATTATTAGAAATTTTCCATAATTTTTTTAAAGGCTGAAAAGCCGTTTATCAATTGTGTAGCATCCTTAGGTAATAGATAGTAATAGCCCTTTATCAATTGTGATTTCATTTGCCCAGGAGGTGGAGTTCGACTAAGTCGTTGATTCGAAATGAAGATGTTGATTGATGATGATGTGTTGTTGTATTTAAGATATAATTGTAAGCTATATTAGTTTAAGGGTATTAGTTTGATGGTTTACCCCGATTATTAAAGCTCTAATTAATCAGTTTCAAGACGATTAAGTTCATGATTTGAATGTGAATTTTGGTTTCGAGTTCGATTTGTTTAACAGATGTTAATCCAAATTAACTTGGGCATTTGATTCGAAACAGTCGAGGATATGATTCGATAGTGTTTAATTGAAACTAAGTGAGTTGTTTCATGGTTAAAAACGTTCGCCGGAGCTTACCGGAGGTGTGACAGGAGAAGTGGCCGGGAAACGGGGGTCGCGAAGGGAGGGGGGTTGCTTCAAAAATTTACACTTTCAGCCCCTCAGGTTTCATATTATTATTATTTTATGCCAAAACTTTTAAAATAAAGTTTTAATAATTACATTTTGAACCCCCAAACTTATAACATCCTTGTTTTCAAATTATTTAAACCCCATTTAATAAATCACTAATTTATAAAACTTTTATAGACTTCACATGTATTTATAAGATTATTAATTATTTATTTTAGTTTGATAGTTTAAACTCATAAAATAAAAATAAGACATCATGAATTTATAAAAACTTATTTTATAAATTATAAAATGTTCTATAAATTGTAGTAACTTGTTTAAATGATTTGATAGATATAAAAAATTGAATCAAATAATTCGCAATATTTATTAAATTGCACATTTAATGCATTTGATTTATTAAATAATTAAAATTAGAACAATTTAATAATGATATTGTTTCAGTGCATGAAAGTTCAAAATGGATTAGGGTTTGAGTTTTAAATTAGAAAAATGATAGATGTTACAGTCGCATACACCACGTATAGTCTTTTCAGACGATAAAACCAAGCTTTGACAAATTAGTATATCAGAAGAGCTTTACGTGACGTATAGCACCATACACCACATATAACTTGTTTTTTTACAACCGAAGCGTTTGATATTGAATTATTTAACACTACGGTAAGATTCTTTTAAAAAATATATCGCCTTCGTTCTCTCAAAATTCATACGGTTTCTCCAAAATTCTTTTAAGTATCACTTTCCCCAAAATTTCGTATGTAATCATTTGTGGCAGATAGCAATTAAAAAGATTCGTACGTTCAATCTTTTCACCAGACACTACTGCCGTAATTGTTGTTATATTGATAAGTTTTTCCCCGTAATAGATAATTTGATCGGTATATTTAATGCTTACTTCACCAACATTACATACCTACATAGATATACACATATACATGCGTTGGATACTCAAAAATTGTTTCAACTGACTGGGGTTCCATCAATACCAGAGGCTACCCACACAAGATTCAAGATCTTATACTGGCACAACAATTGTAAGTTTACACTTGTTATCCGAATGCAACACAGAATTTTATGTGGATAGCATGTAACCGAATAATATCTTGAAACTTGAGTCACTTGAAAGGATTATTTGGTACCCACAATATTTATGTATATGTAAGTAAGTATGTAAGTGAATTAAGAATTAGATAATATAGTTTAGTAGTAAAATTGTTCTAAAGAAAGAGCAAAACCACCTAACAATTATTTCTTTCAAAAATTATATATGTGTTGTATAACACCATACATAATGTATGGCCTAAATAGAGGCTTGTCAAATCAGCCATTTAGAAAAAAGCTACACGACTTATAGTACCATACACTATGTATAAGTATAGACAGTATAGCTGGCTAGGGTAGTACGATGACACCCTCATGTGACAAGGCTATATGTGGCGTATGATGCTAGACGCCAGTCACGCCACGTATAGTTTGCTTTTTACACAGAATGGTTCGATTTCAAATTATTTATCATGACACAAATTTTTTTTCAGAATGTATAAATGCATTCCTTCTCTCAAACTTCATATGCTTTTTTGAAAATCTCAACGACTTTCAAAAATTCCTACATATTGGTTTGTTAACTATGTCATTTTGGTATAAAGTATTTCTTTGGCAAATATTCAACCGAATATTCAAAACGTTTCTTATATGAAAAATAGAAATCAAGAGAATTCATACGTTTAATCTTCTCATGAACTTTACTGCTAGATTCGAATCGCACGTATGTTTCCGACGATAAACCATCTTCTTACTTTCAACAAACCTATCAGGAGTTCGGTTTTGAGGGTAAACCAACTTATGACATGCAACAAAGTAACTAGGAATTAATATTAGGGGATGAAAAACAAAACATAAAAGCGGTGTTTGAAAATAACAGAATTCTTTTATCACTCGATGGTAAGTTTACCCAAAATATTGGTTGTATTGAAAAAATAAGTTATACTTGTCATATAGGTCCACATGTCACGTATAGCTTCAGTCGGCACGTGATGCAACACCTTGTACGTCAATTAAAGGAATAATCACGGTTGTGAAAACAGACTCCTTGTGGATTAAAAACCGTTCCAAGGTGGTAGACTTAAAATGGAAAACATGAGTATTCTCACTTCTCTGTCTTGTAGTATGCAACTTAGAGGAGGTCGTGTCGTTCGGGGCTCATCGGTTTCCTCGGGTTTCCATATCATTTTTTTCATTATATCTAGATTTCTTCGTTTTATAGGGTATCGTCTTGTTTTTTCTCACATTTTTCTAATGTGCTATGAAAGTAGTAGAATACAACTCCCAACATATATTATCAACCAGTAGAACCAGATGAATATTCACCAGGTCAGGGATTAAACGTTATATCCAGGACCAGAGGTGGTGTTCCCACCCGAAGCCAGGTTTCTATACATTTTACCTGTCATGGCACTCCTTTTATACTTTGGCTTGGTGTTTGTGTTTTGTGTTTTTTGGGCTACCACCTTTCTCTTATCTTTTTATTATTTACTAACTTTAGTAAACCCATGTTACACATGTTGAATAAATAAAATATTAATATAATAAAATTATAAATTATAAAATGATATTCTAAGATATATATTGATTGAAAATACGTATGAGAAATAATTATAAATAATAAAGCAATGATATCAACTTTTTAAATTTTGTTTTTAATTTTTTCACAAAAAAATAAATAAAGTTTTATTCTAAAACGAACCGTATAAAAATGACATTTTTAAAAATTTCCTTATTATAACTCTCAAATTTAATTATTTTTTGATTTAAACAATTGACTTTTTAAAAAAATACCAATTTAAAAATATTTCATATTAAAAAAATGCATTCGAAAAAATTATTTTTATAAAAAATTTATTTATCAAAACTCAATATTAATAAATAGATCTGTTTCATAATTTATTAAATCTAAAAAAGTGTTATATAATATTATTAGTAATTAAAGTAATTATTTAATAGGAGAGAGAGACCGGAAAATTTTGGTGATGATGATTGTGGTGTGCACACATGTTATCTCAAGATACTATTTTATTAGAGTAGAAAGATTAGCTGAGTCTCGAGTTTATTAATATATTTAAAGAATATAAGTAAGATAAAAATTTTAGTTTTTTTAATAAATCCAATATAAAAGTGGTCATTTTGACATAAAAAAGTCCGACATATAATAACCGAAGAAGGTATACAAAAAAGTTATTTTTATTTTTAACGTTTAATATAAAAGGTATTTATGTTTATTGTAAGGCATACTTAAAAAAAATAAAACGATGACATAAAGATGTTTCTAGAGTTTAGGTGATAGCTTGTTTATCTTTATTATCCATAATATGTACCTATCAATTGGTCACCCTCTCCAATTCATTTATTAATCGTTTCTTTATAATGTTAATATTATTATACTACTTTACTATTGTAACAACAAGTTACGTATTATCAACTTAGGTTTGTGCGTTCCATTTCTTATATATATCCTACTACAACGTCATGAAGAAATAATAGGACACTACGTATCACCTTTCGCTTATGTACTATACAATTTTGAATAAACAGCATAAAACTTTATAATAACATAATAAACAGTAAATACGCATGACAATTATACGTTCATTTAATTTAACGGTTTATCTAAATGAGGCTAAATAAAAATAATAAAGACATTGTTATAGGCATGACAACTATACGGTTTTTTTATTATATGTGCGTCTCAACTACTTTTTAGTTGATTTTAATATATATTTCGTTGATACTACATATGTGGTAACATTCAAAGTATAAGAATTCTAGCACATAAAGGCGATACAATTTGTAGCACATGTGTTAACTATCAAGCATTATGTAATATATATTTTTTTCATCGCAAGTTAAATTGATGTAATTACGCGTTCAATTTTAACTGGGTTTTTAGTAGTTATTAATAACAGTTTATTTAAACATGTTAAAGTAAAACATCTAAGTCTTATGTTAGGTTGATAGCCCTAAATTTTCCTCATTTTAATTCTTTGAATGGGTTTTTTTCTCCAAAAAATTGTTAATGCAAATTTATTTATCAAAATAGATTATTTGATAGTTATTTACCTAAATAAGTGTTTTTAAAAAAATTACTTTTTTCACTCCTGATCTTATTGAATAAAGATTTTGATCAAATTTTTTTCAAGAAGTTTACAATTATTTATTTTTTCGGTGTTTTCTTTAACGTCTGTTTAAAAGTTAAAAATAAAAGGTTTTAAATTGTCTATTTAAAGACTTTTAAAATATGTTATTAGGTGTTTATAATTCTTTGGTTCATACGAAAACTCTTAAATTTTGAAAAGTATTTTTTATTGTTTTATTGAAATAATAAACTTACATAATAAAATAAAACTATGTAGCGTAATGTTTACACATTTTTAAAAGTTTTGCAAATCCTTATCTATTATGATAATTTTTTATTAAATGCAATCTTAACAAAACATGACAACCTTAGTAGCATAATATGACCCAAACGTATTGCATGCTTACTGGTTTAAAAGAGGTGTTGGTGGAAACGAACTTTAACTACATACTTTACTAGGTAGTTGTATAAGCTTGTATCGAAAAGGTTCAAACCATTATTAAAATGATTCTCTCTAACTTTCTTCCTCCCCATGACACTCTTTATCAGGAAAACATGTAATACAAATAAGTATCTTAGTCTATCAATGTTACATTGTATTGTTAATATTAATCGATATGTTCATAAGGTAAAACCAAAATCTAGATGTTATCAAACTAGCAAAATGGGTAAAATGTTAAAAGGGTTTAAATTGTTATAAATGAATGTTGGTTGAAATGGACACACAATTTAAGACAAGGTTGTCCATCATTCCCAATCTTTTTTTGTTATGTTCTTACAAGAAATTGTGAAGACCTAAGAGACATGTATATATAAACATGTGATATGCAACTTTAAATTACGTATATATCCCCACCCTTTTCCGTCATGTTTCATGAACATTGCGATTATAAAGTAGCACAAGTCATGTTTTTAACTTCTCATAAGTTGATCATACACATGGCACATTCACATGACTGATGTCGATCATAAACCAACCAAAAAAACAAAAGATCTTATGATTATAAACACATATGATATGCTTGGATCAACGTGTTTAATACCATACAACCAATGCATTCCCGTCTTCCATTCTATATATGTTTACACAAATTATGAATAAGTGTTTAGATACGTCTAAACTTCATAATTCACGGATAAAACGGTCCCAATTTACACCAAACCCAAACCTATTCAAAATTCTTAGAAAATTCAATACCTTAAAACCCAACCAAATATAAATTTAGATACATTTTGGTTCTGATTCCATTCCTTATTTGAAACCAATTGTTATCCACACCTATATATTATTAATTGTTAGAATGCAATTAACCTTTGGTTAAAATAGATGGAATACAAAACAAAACATCCTCTGGCTAGTGTGACCCCTAATAAATGTTAGGGAATTGTCCCCGTGACATCTTTCTGCTCCTTCATTAATTCAGATTCCAACTCCCCCCACTCCTTTTCTTAATTCCATTGTTTGGGTGGTTGGAATCATTAATTCCACTCCTTCAATGCTCCACCACCAACACCAACACCATTTCTTCTAACTCCCATTCCTATTTATTTGGTTTTTGTGTACTACTTAGATGTATGAGTGTATGTGCTTTGGGTGTTATGTTATGGTTTTCTTGAAGCGGTTGAACGAGATATTGGTTCGGTTCAATAAGAACATGATGTTCAAATGGGGTGTTGAATGTTGCTTTCTGATTGAGCCGTGCCAATATCACGTGCATACTGCTTCTGATGTTTGTGATTTTTAATTAGTTTATGTGAAAATTAATATGGCTAATTGTTTTGTCTATTTCTTTTTCTTTTGGGTGTGTGAGCTTTTGTTTTGGCAATCGGTAATGGTAAGGTTGGTGATGATTTTTATTTTTTGTTATCATGTGTAAGATACAGTTATCACCGTTTTCAGTAGTGACGGTGATAACTGTGCTCCTGATGGTTATGTGTGTATGTATATCTATTAAAATTCTTTGAGAAGGTCAATATGAATTTTGAAATTTATTTTTATAAATGAGATAATGTGTCATTTGTATACATATATGCCAATCTTACTTCTTGATCTACCATCATCCTTTTCTTCATTGTTCTAATTATTATTAATATATTTACATTTACATATAAATATAAACGTGCACTTATGGAAAATTATTTCTAGTTATGTGTCTTTTTTTATATTTTAATAACTTATATAAAAAATTATATAAGGATGATTAAAAAATTTTAAAAACCCCGAATAAATAGAGGATATTATTTAAAAGATAGAGGGAGGAATGTAGGAATGTGTATTAAATTCTGGCATTTAAAACGCATCGACATATACACAAGCTACTATTTTCAATAAAGCTTGTGATATTTTTGAGACATTAATTATTTTCTATTTATTATTTTATATTAAAAAAAACTAGAATTAGTTGTAAACAAGATCATACCTATTTTGTTTCATTATGGCGTTATGTACTTAACGTTGTTCTTATAATTAAATGTATATATGATGCTTTATTGCGATTATTAAATGATGTTTTTGAGTTATTTATGAGTAATCTAGTCGGTAAAAACAAATATTTCAATATTTTTAGAATTAAAAGAACATATAAGTAAATAACCAAACACAACCAGGAAAAAATGTTACAAAAATAGAAATATGAAGAACTCAAGTTTAAATAAAAGAAAAAAATATATTTTTTGATAATACAAACATATCCTATTAGTTGGCAATAATTTATACCATCAATTAAACGAGTTTCATCCATAACTTTCAATTATATTGTTAGGGCAATCTCAAAGAACGCGGGTGATCCATTATAATGTCTTTTGATTTGTTAAATAAAACCGTCTTGCTAGTATATTGCATAAAAACAAAATAATGCCACATATTATAACTTAAATAGTTTTAGTAAACTTGTGTATTATACGGGTTGAATAAATAATATATTGATATAATGAGTATATTAATTATAAAATGATATTTTTAATATATGATATGACTGAAATTACGTATCAGAAATGGCTATAAATAATAAAACAGTGATATCAACTTTTTAAATTTTTTTTAAAAAAATAAACATTATATTCTAAAATAAACTGATAAAAATGTCATTTATTTTTTTTTATTACAACTCCCAAATTTGATTATTTTTTTTAAAAAAAATTATTTATTAAAATTATCAATTTATGTATAAATAACCTTAATAAATAATTTTTTTTCTTAATTTATTATATATTAAAATGTATTAAAATAATTTTATTAGTAATTAAGATATTTTATTTAATAGGAGAGAGAGGCATGAAAAAAATAATAAGAATGATTGTAGTGTTGACAGATGACACTCTATTTATCATTTTATTAGAATAGTAAGATTCGAGTTGATGCATCACTACTATAAAAAAACAAAATTCATATCACATATAATTTGTTAAAGATGAAACGTTAAACATCTAATAATGCTTAGTACACTACAAGGAAGAGAGCCTATAGCGACGGAAAGTGGTCGTTGTGAGTGTTGTCGACCTATAATCGTTAGTATAGGTGTTTTCATCAAGGCCTATATTGATAACATTTTGTAGGCATAGGTCCTTCCACCTTTGACATGTTCTTTGATTATTTAATAATATTTTAAAAAATTAAAAACCCTATATTAGTGACTTATCATCGGTACAAATCTTTTCTAAAATCATTTAATTTAAACGTATGTTTGGGATTGTTTATAAAAGTTACTTATGTATTTTTGGATTGACAAAAAGACAAAAACACTCCTTCAAAAGTCACCATAAGTTAAAAAAATTTAATTTATAATGACTTTTAGAGTGGTGTTTTTATCTTTTTATCCCTTCAAAAAATCATAAGTAACTTCTATAAGCAATCCCAAACATGCAATAAGTCCAATAATTAAATAAGACTAACTTATGTTGCCTTATGTAAGTAAAAAATGCATTATTTTGCTATTTTTTTAAGCAGAATACAAAAAGACAAAAAAGTATTGAAATTAGTCTATACCGAAGACATGTCGTAGGTATAGCCTTTTGGTTTGGCACACTTTTCCCTCCGCCCCTCCTATATTTGTATTGACACCAAGTCGTCAGGAAAAAGATTTGCTGAAAAAAATCTATTGACCTATAGCGACGACATGTCTATAGGCTAACCTATAACGATGTCTTGTGTTGTTTGTATAGAAGGTGTCCATATAGGGTCAAATTGTTGTAGTGATAGAGTAAACAAAACCTACATAGCTATTCAATTTTGTAATTAATTCAAAATTTAGTCTTCAATGACTCGCCGAGATGGCAAACTATTGTCATTTGTCACAGACGTTTAATCACTAATAGAATATGTTCGTAGCAAGTTGTGTTAGTTGTTAGTAACAGATTTGTATGGGTTAAATTTCGAGTTGTGATATTCATGATATTACAATTACAAACAATATACCGGAAAAAGTATACAAGTCTATCAATGTTTTCAGAACCGGATCGGACGACGTCTTACTGGTTTGGTGGTCGGATCGGTCGGACCGGTTGGGCCGGATTTTACTATATTTTAATTATATTTATATATGT
>BJCM01210984.1:0-10958 GCA_018326385.1 Flaveria bidentis
CTTGGCGGTTCGAGAAGTGTATGATGGAGACAATATTGGAGATGGTGACGGTACTCTGGTCGAAAGCACTGTTCCAGCACCAGGGAAGTCTCGGGTCTGAAGATGGTGAGGGTTCTGCAATAAGAGATTGTGTAATAGAGTTGTACCTTGTGCATGAAGAGATGTACATCTCTTAATTTTAAGAGATTGTGTAAAATGACATGTTTGCCCTCCTCAAATGAATATATATATAGTATAGATATATATGTATATATATATATATATATGTATAATGGTTTTTGTATATGTACTATATATGTTTATTGATTGATTAATGCATATTATGATATTTTTATGTATGTATGAAGTATATGCGTATGTTTATATAGTTTTATTCATATTCACTTTGGATAAATTCTTATAATGTCCGTCTTAAATTTATATTGAGGATTGTTCCTTATTTGGGACTATTTTGAATATTCTATGTCATTAAGATGTGTATCTATTTTAACGAGTTGTCATTTAAGAAAAAAATGGTTGTTATTTCTCCTTAATTTTATGAGTTTGTGGTTTATACACATACTTAGGAGTTGAAGGAAAATATTGTCAATTTTTGCTTAAGTGACCAACTTGTTAACATATACACATATTAGATAGAATATTCAAAAAGTAGGTTAGAATCTATCATCTTAGAGAACTAATTTATATATATAATCTTCCCTCATGGTTATGCATGAAACAAAAGTATATAATGACGTCGTTGTTGATTCAAGGTCCGAAACACCTGGTAATGACATTGATGCTTATTTATCACCATTGATTGATGATATAAAAACTCTATGGAGTACATGTGTAGATGCTTATGAGAAGGAATATATTAATTTGAGAGCCATGATTATTACACCATAACCGATTTTCCAGCATACGGTATTTTGTCAGGATACAGTATAAAAGGTAAGTTCTCTTATCCTGTTTGTGAAAATGAGACATGTTTGATGTGGTTAAGTAATTGTAACAAAACCACATACATGAGACATCAAAGATTTCTTCCACCTTGGCGCAGTTATCATAAGAAAAAGGATGAGTTTGATGGAAATACTAAGCATCGAATAGTAAGAAAAGGATTTGTTTTGTTTACTCGAGTTGAAAAACTAAATACTGTGTTGAAAAGGAGCCATTTGGAAAAAAAAATAATCTTTTAGGACTTATCTTACTATAACCATTTACAAGTTAATCACTATCTAGATGTTATGCATATATAGAAAAACGTATGTGATAACTTTCTTAGCTTATTGTTAATCATTCTCAGCAAAACTAAAGATGGGATTAACATTTGTAAAGACATGGAAGAAATGGGAATTTGTAAGCTTGATCGAGTTAAACATTCCCAAGATAACTAACAAGGAGCCTTTGTGGTCCCATATTTCTACGCTACCTGTACCATTTGAAAGATACATGGATTTTCTAAAAGGTTATGTAAGAAAACGTAATTGACTTGTATAACACCTAATTATTTTTAAAGATGAGAAAGAAAGAATAAAAGCATAGAAAAAGGGGGAAACACAATTCAGTCCATGTTGAGGGGCTAAATGTGTCAAAAGAACAAAAGTATAAAAGTTGATGCATAAAGTAGGCATGGCCGCCCACACTTTCCAGCACACTTCTTTTCATCGGATTTTCTAGAGAGAGAAAGGAGAAAAGCTGAATTTTCGAATTATGAAGAAGGAAGAAGAAGAATTCGAATTCAAGGTAAGAATTCTTGGTTTTAAGATGTTCTTGACCGGCCTATGCCTCGTTGGTATGCTTTTGTGTGTGATTTTATGTTCAGGTGTGTGTGTTTGGTGGGTTTCTAGGCGGTTGGACTCAATTTGCAATCGGGTTTGAAGAAGTCATACTTGAAGGTTATCAAAGGTGAGTTCTAGAACCCCCTTTTTACATGTTTTAACTGATTTTAGGGCTGGAAATGCATGTATGTATGTTTTATTAAAAGCGGGTTTTGTACCCGTATGAACGTGTATGTGTGAATGTTGTTGGGTTTTGATTTGGGTGTTCTTGATGTTATGATGATGCCATGTTCATGTTTTGTTGCTTAGAATGCTACAACTAGGTTTAGAAAAAGATGAATTGGTGATGTTGGGACTGATTATGATTTTTTTAGTTTGAGATGGCTGCCCATGCGCCTGAAATGGGCCCATGCGCCCAATGGTCAAATTGCCTAAGTATAGTCCCATGCGCCCAAAACCCATGCGCTTGAATAGTATCCATGCGCCTACAATAGGCTGAAATTTGGAAAAGTGTCCATGCACCCAAAACTACCCATGCGCCCAAAACTACCCATGCGCCTAAGCACTCATGCGCATGCATAGTGCTCATGCACCTAGAATTGCCTGAAATGAGTAAGAGTTGGGTCATGCGCCCAATAATGCCCATGTGCCTAGAACGTTTCCCATACGCCTGCATAGTGCCCATGCGCCTAAGACTTGGAATATTTTTCTGAATTTTGGGGAAAAAGTAAAGTGTAGGCTTTGACTTGGGAGGTTCGCGGGGGTAATGTAAGTTAACTTTATGATGTCATATGTGATGTGATGGATGATGCTATGTATGATATGATTATGTTTATGTTATGTTCCTTGTTATGTATGTTTATTTTCCGTGGCTTTGCGTGGTATGATTAATATCAATGAACGTAAAGTAGTATGTTATGAAAAGCGGAAGATAATGAAACGAGGAACGTAAATAATGAACGAATGCATGCATTAATGGATGAATGAAGTAATGAAAAGTCTTACAAGCAATGTATGGAGGTTGACAGCCAATGAAGGGTGTTAGAACAACTATGTACGGGTTAGTTACCCCGGAAGGATGCACACTTGAGTCTAATCTTTATGATTGACCATATATATGGGTCCCTTGTCGCTTGCCCTAGGTATTGGAGTCAGCTTCATGCATAATGTTCAGAGTCTATGATAGAACTCAGACCCGGTAACCAGCTTTGTGCACAATGTTCGGGGTATAGCACAAGGCATTGGTCCGAAATGAAAGATTAATGACAATGACAAATGTACTTGCCCTAGGCCCAAGGGTCAGCTTCGTGCACAATGTTTAGGGTATAGTACATGTCATCAGAAGTTAATGAATGTACGTACGGTATGGTAAGAAATATAATGAATAAAAGTTAACGAATGATGATGAATGATAATAACAAATTATTATCTATGTCCATGTATGATGTATGATCGCTAATGAAAGTAAAAAATGGTTTTAAAAAAAAGAAAATTATTTTTTATTTTTTAAAACTATAACTCACTCAACAACGCTGACTTTTATGTGTTTCTAGTTGGCAGGTAATTGTTGCTAAGGATGGCACAGGGCAACTTATATTATGATTATGACTTTTGGATGGCATCCTTTTCTTGTTACAATAATGTTTTTGTGATTAATGCAAATTATGAAATTTTGTAACAGTTAACTACAATGTAATATTTTGCAAAAGAAATTATGATTATATGAAATGGTTCAAATTTATTCCGCTACAATGTTTTAGGAATTGTAAATGTAAATTATATGTTTTTGTGCGATTATTGCCCGACTGTGAGCATCATGGGAACGATACCTTACAAGTTGGTATTAGAGCCAAAGTTTAAGAGAAACGGGTTAAAAATTTCAAAAGAAAACTAAACTTAAACTGAGAATGGGACACAGGGAAGTGATGCCAGTTTGAGTAGTTGCATGCCATCAGGTATTTTCTTTATTGTTAATCAGTAATATGTGTGCATGTTATTTGATATGTTTGCCCTTAGTAGATTTAGATACTGATGTAGTCAGGATAGTAAATGATTGGGGTATGAAGAGTAAAGTAAGTGGCTAATCTAACTGCCACTATAATATGGACTTACTATACTTGACATAAACTGAGTTGTTACCGTGAATGACCGTGTTAGTGCTTGAACCTTATAGCCTGTTAGAGGATGGCCGGTGGTAGATCGTCAAAGGATTTGTGAGGTGGAGGTCATGGAGGTCGTGGTGGATGTGGTGCTGGACTACGGGTCACAAGAGGAAGGCCTCGAGCTGAAGAGGTGGCTCATGAAGAGCCCAAGACCCCTTATCCGAAGGATGGTGACGAGAGTGCTAACTTAAGGGCCTCGGTGAAAAAGGCTGCAGTAGAAGAGGTTCACCAGGTCATGCAGACGGTCCTACCATCTGTGGTGACCGCCGTAATAATGGTTGTGCGAGAAGAAGAAAGAAAAGAGAGGAATAGGTCCTCGGGAGGGAGAGAGCAACATGAGACTGAGATGGTTATCTAAACTAACGAGGAGGAGGAAGAAGAGCCCGTGTTGGAGGTAGCATGAGGCTGTAATTATGGGGCATTTTAGAGATGCAAACCCCTGACTTTTCATGGTAATGGCACTGCTGTTACTGCTCACTGGTGGGTGAGGGAGATGGAGGTTGTCCTTAACATCAGCGAGTGCCGTGAAGATCAGAAGGTGAAGTTTGCCACTTATTCATTTGTGGACTCGGCTTTGTGCTGGTGGGACAATATTAAAGAAAATAGTTATCGAGGAGTTCTGTCCCAACCGAGAATTGGACAAAGTGGAAAGGGTATTCCTACAACTAGAGGCGGGAACCATGACACACCAACACTACACCACCAAATTCAATGAGATGGCATGGCTGGTGCCAGATCAGGTGACAACTCTGTCACGAAAGATCAAGAGATACATTCAAGGCTTGCCGGCATTTATTCGCAAGCACATGATCGCCGCCTGATCGAGCATGTTCAGGTCGGTGGTTGATTTGGCGGGTAGATTGTATGATGAAAAGGAGGTGATGGTGGCTTAGGTGAGCAAGAAAGATGGTGGGGATCAGAACTGGAACGGGAAGAGGTTTGGATGGGGTGGTGCCTCAATAAATAACAAGAATGAACGGGTGGATGACCAGCATGTGGTCACATCCGGTGTGGGGTTGAAGAGGTGTGGCAAGTGTGGGAAGGAGCACACTGGGGAGTGTAGGTGGGGATTGAATGTGATTTTTAAGTGTGGAAAGCTTGGCCACATGGCAAGAGAGTGCAAGGTGTTTTAACTGTGGCGGGGAGGGCCACATGATCAGCGAATGCAAGAAGCAGAGGGCGGAGAGTTTTGGTGGGAAGAAGATGACCGGGACAAAAAGACAACAGGCAAGTGGCAGAGCCTTCAGGATGACTCAAAAGGAGGTTAGGACGGACCCCGATGTTGTGTCAAATACGTTTGTAGTAAACCAAACTATTGCTTCTGTGTTATTTGATTCAGGTGCCGGTAAAGTTTTATTTCTGTTGCTTTCTGTGCTAAGTTTTCTATTAGTAGTAGAAGTATATATGAGCCCTTCGATGTAGAAACTGCCATAGGTAAGTCTACCAGGATTTTCGATCTGATAGAAGGTTGTGATATAGAACTAGAAGGTCATAAGTTTCTTGTTAGACTGTTCGTTATGACGTTAGGCGGGTTTGACGTAGTCCTAGGAATGGATTAGTTGGCGGACTACGCAGCGAACATTGTGTGTCGCAAGAAGATGATCCGATTGACAGTGCCTGATGGGAGTTTGGTGGTGGGAAAGTGCGTGAAGCGTGGATGTAGTGACTATCTGGCCTACTTGAAGGATTTAGACACACTGACACCACAACTGTCTGATGTACCGGTTTTGTGTGAGTTCCCAGACGTGTTTCCCGAAGAGTTACCAGGTGTGCCACCGGACCGCGAGATCGAGTTTCAGATTGATTTAATACCCGGTGCTCAACCTGTTGCTATGGTACCGTATCGGTTAGCTCCGACTGAGAGAAGGAATTGATGGAGCAACTGCAAGCTTGATAAAGGGTTTATTAGACCAAGTATCTATCCATGGAGTGCTTCGGTCTTGTTCGTAAAGAAGAAGGATGGTAGTATTAGGATGTGTATTGACTACTGTGAGTTGAATAACTTGACGGTGAAGAATCTGTACCCATTATCAACGATTGATTATTTGTTTGACTAGCTCCAACGTGCCAGTTGGTTCTCGAGGATAGACTTTCAATCTGGATACCATCAGTTAAAAGTGAAGGAGTAGGATATTCATAAAATAGCTTTTCGTATGTGTTATGGACACTACGAGTTCCTTGTTATGTCCTTTGGTTGAACCAACATGCCAGCTGCTCTTATGAACTTGATGAATTGAGTGTGTTAGCCGATGTTGGATAAATCAGTGATTGTGTTTATTTATGAAATCCTGATTTATTCGAAGAGCGAGGAAGAGCATGTCGGTCATATTCTAGAGGTGTTGGAGACGTTGAGAAAGGAGAAGTTGTATGCCAAGTTCTCTAGGTGCGCATTCTGGCTATGCGAGGTTTAGTTTTTGAGTTATGTAGTGAATCCCAAGGGGATTATGGTAGACCCAGCAAAGGTGGAAGCAATGATGTTATGGAAGACTCCAAAGATGCGATCTGAGATCCATAGTTTCCTAGGGCTGGTGTGATATTATAGGAGATTCATTTATGACTTCTCTAAAATAGCTTCTCCATTAACTAAGCTAACCTGTAAGGATGTAAAGTTTATATGGGGTCAAAATCAAGATAAGGCTTTTGAGGAGTTGAAGGCAAGGTTGACTGAAGCTCTAGTTTTATCGTTGCCTGAAGGTAGCAAAGATTTGGTGGTCTACTCAGATGCTTCTTACTCGGGCTTGGGTTTCGTGTTGATGCAGTGAGGAAAGGCTATAGCTTACGCATACTGACAATTGAATGTTCATGAGGTTAATTATCCTACTCGTGACTTGGAGCTAGCAGATGTGGTCTTTTCACTAATGATTTGGAGGCACTACCTATATAGGACGAAGTGCACAATCTTCACAGACCACAAGAGCTTGAAGTATTTTTTCAAGCAGATAGTTTTGAATGTGAGGCAAAGGCGATGGCTGGAGATCATAAAGGATTATGATTGCGAGATCCATTACCATTTGGGTAAGGACAATGTGGTGACAGATACTCTTAGCCGAAAGGAGTGACCCCCGCCAATTTGGGTGAAGGCTTACCAATTGATTATGACCTCCGAAGTGATAAAGCAGGTCAGGGAGTTTCAAGGTGAGGCGTTGAAGGAAGATCGCCTTAACTCCGAAAGGATGAGAGGTTAATTACCCTACTCATGACTTGGAGCTAGCAGTCATGGTCTTTGCGTTAAAGATTTGGAGGCACTACCTATACGGTACAAAGTGCACTATATTCACCGACCATAAGAGCTTGAAGTACTTCTTCGAGCAGAAAGATTTGAACATGAGATAGAGAAGATGGTTGGAGCTTATAAAAGATTATGATTGCGAGATCCATTACCTTCCGGGCAAAGCCAACATGGTGGTTGATGCCCTTAGTCGAAATGAGAGACCCGAGCCGATTCGGGTGAAAGCGTACCAGTTGATCATGACCTCTGATGAGATGAAACATGTCAAAGAGTTTCAAGATGAGGCATTGAAAGAAGATCATCTTAACTCCGAAAGAATGAGAGGTCTGGTTGCAGAATTGAGTGAAAACACACTTGGCGTTAGAACCCGATTTGGACGAATGTGGATTCCTCTTTTTGGGGATCTATGCAGGAAGATCATGGATGAAGCTCACAAGGCTCGATACTCTCTTTATCCCGGTGGTACAAAGATGTACCAAGACATGAAGAAAGATTATTGGTGGCTGGGTATGAAGCGTGATGTAGTGGAGTGTGTGAGTAAGTGCCTTACCTGCTTGCAAGTGAAGGCGGAGCATCAGAAGCCATATGGAAAGATCCAACCTTTGGATATACTGGAATGGAAGTGGGAGCACATCACCATGGATTTTATTACGTAGTTGTCGCGTACCCCGAAAGGGTTTGATGCCATATAGGTGATAGTTGACCGTTTGACGAAGAGTGCTCACTTCCTACCGATCCGCGAGACATATTCATCCGAGAGGTTGGCGGATCTATTCAACAAGGAAATTGTAACTCGTCATGGTGTGCCGGTGTCTATTGTGTCTAATCGTGACACTTGGTTTACATCAAAATTTTGGAAGAAATTCCACGATGCGATGGGGACGAGGTTGCATATTAGCACGACTTATCATCCTCATACAGATGGTTAGGCGGAAAGGACCATTCAGATGCTGGAGGATATGCTTCATGCATGTGTCATCAATTTTAGAAGAGGATGGGATGACCACTTACCATTAGCGGAGTTCTCATATAACAACAGTTATCATGCCAACATTGGTATGCCCCCTTATGAAATGCTATATGGTAGGAGATGCCGAACACCCGTGTATTGGGGTGATATTGGTCAAAAGGAGTTAGGAAGCATCGAGGGGATCGAGGCTATGACTGAGTTCCAGGTGGGTAACAGGGTTATGTTGAAATTCTCACCTTGGAAAGGTATCATTCTGTTTCGTAAACGGGACAAGTTGAGCCCAAGATACATTGGGCTTTCCGAATCATTGCTAGAGTAGGAGAGGTGGCCTATAAATTGGATTTACCAAATGATTTAAGTGGAATTCACCCGACATTCCATGTGTCTCATCTGAGAAAGTGTCTAGTAGATGAAGATGTGATTGTTCCACTAGAATATATCGGAGTAGATGAACGGCTCAACTATGTGGAGCAACCAGTGGCAATCATTGATCGAAAGGAGAAGAGGCCGAGGAATAAAGTGGTTCCTCTTGTGCGTGTATAGTGGAAGCACAGGAAGGGATCCGAGTCTATGTGGGAGACTGAAGAAGAGAGAGGCAGCATTACCCACAATTCTTTGAGGAATAACATGTTTTGGGGATGAAACCTATATAAGGAAGGTGGACTTGTAACACCCAGTTAGTTTTATAAAAGTCAAAGAAAGAAGAATAAAGTGAAGAAAAAGAAAGAAAATATATTTTACCTAAGTTAAGGGGGTAAAAAGTGTCAAAAGGACAAAACTTTGAAAAAAGTTGGTGAATAAAGGTGATGGCCGCCCATTCTTGCATTTCACGTTTCATCTTACGAATTCTAGAGGGAGAAAGTGCAGAGTTTTTGGGTTTTGAAGAAGAACAATCTGAGAATTTGAATTCAAGGTAAGAATTCATGGTTTTATGGTGTTCTTAGCCAATTATGTCCTCGGGTGTATGATTATGTGTGTTTGTGTGTGTTTGGGTGTATGTTTTTAGTGGGGTTTCTAGACGGTTGAAGTCATTTGCAAACGAGTTTGCAAGAAGCTATACTCAAGAGCTGCTAAGGTGAGTTCTCGAACCCCTCTTTTACATGTTTTAACTGATTTTGGGGCTGGAAATGCATGAATGTATGTTTTTATAAAACTGGGTTTTATGCCTATATGTTTGATGGGTGTATGATGATGTTATGGTTGATTCTGGACTGTGTTCATGATTTGATGATGTTATGATTATGTTTCTAAGGCTTAGAATGAAAGAGTTAAGCTTAGAACATGAAAGATGCGAATTGGGGACCGAATCTGATGAATAGTGTGCCCTAGGATGCTCATGCGTGTAAGGCCCCGTTCCTGGAGACCTCACAGTTGGTCATTCACAGCATTAAATACATTAAACATTAGAAATTTACAAGCTTAAGCAGTGGAATTATTTTAACAAAAAACCTTTCATTTCATTAAAACACTATTGTTGAGCAATACACTATTGTTTAACCGATTACAAAAGAATTGTTTAATTGCATTACAAAACAACAGCAATAACATTCATGAATGGATGTCAGTCTTTCCCTGCCGAATAGCTTCACCCTCGTGCCATCCTTAGAACGATTACCTGCCAACTAAAAATGTATAAAAGTCAGTGTTGCTGAGTGAGTTCTAGTTTTAAAAGTAATAAAAATACTTTCTGGAAGGTATAGATATGAAAATACTCTTTCTATGAAAATTCGTCTCTTTATACATGAGCACGCATTAACTATACAATCAGGTAATGCTTCTTCACTTTATTGTATGCCTTGTTTATTCTGTACTCTTTTATCTTTATCTTTCACTGTCTATGTGGACCAATGAACAATACCCTAAACTATGTGCACGGGGGAAAATGGTGATGGCCCTATGATTCCCTCAAAAAAGCTCTGATTACTGTATACAAGGCTGGCCCAATCACCTAGGATACGCTGCAAAGGTCCGCCAATCTCAATTGACTGGCCCCATGTGTATCATAGGGTAGCTAACCCGCATCACAGTTGAGCTAACGATGACATGGTCGTGTCCCTCTTATAAGCTTGCAAGACTTGTTAACATTTTAATTAAGTTCCACTTCTCTTCTTTATTGCTCTTTCGCTTTATTATTATTAGTAAAACTTTACGATACGATAATAAACTGAAGATCATGTGTAGGTTTGACTCACCTTTAGTTTAGTTTGTTTACTTTTCAGTGTAATATGTCTTTTGTTAGTTTTCCTTTGTAAGTACTTAGATTTTTGTATTTTGGCAGTCTAGCGAAACTGTGAGCGAAACTATAAGTTCGCTCACAGTTTGCTATTTTGTTCGCCTGACGAAACTGCCGTTTCGTCAGCGAAACTGTCTGCGAAACTATAGACTGCTATATATTGTTTTTTTTCTTCTCATTGCTTGCAAAACCCTAATCGACCCTAATCGATTATCATTGTTGCAAGTTACCATTTCAAAGCAGTTAATACACAGAATTATCCTTGTGCTTTATGTTATTGATTGTCATTGATCATTATGTTATTATGAATGAGTTCTTATTGTGTTCAATCTTCTTTGTGATTGTTATTTAGTATATTTGTGGGATATTGAACGTTTCTTAACATCATTTGCACTATAATACGATCTCATGGACCAAGAATATGGTATCAGAGCCTTAGTGCTCATGATTTGTTGAGTTTCTTTGTGGTTTTTGTTCAATATCTTGTCTCAATCATTTTGGATCACTCATTGGATGTTTTTGATATGGAAACTGATTGAGTTTACCTTGTTTTCTGTTGTGGAAGCCCTGTTAATCATCAGATCTCAAATTCATTGAGTTT